>JAXCMG010000019.1:2558259-2680150 GCA_034642415.1 Podarcis siculus | reverse complement strand
GCTGTCATAATCCACACTTTACCTTTTTGTTTATTTGAACTTTGTTCCAGTTCCGATAGGTAAGGCAACCATCTAAAAAATGCCAGAGCATATGATTCTCCATACACCAACACTACATTGGCTTTGCTATCATTTATTCTGTCATGTATTTTTGCCCCCAATTTAAACATATTGTTAATTTCAGTGACGTAAGTTAATATGTGACTTCTTTCTATAAAGGCAAAACAGATGCCACTCTGGGAAAAAAGGGGAACCACAGTTTGCACAAATCTTTCTGCATTCTCATCATAGAAAGTAAAAATCCCAATCCATATCCACCGGAAATGCAGAAGCAAAGACAGGATCCCCTTATACTGGTGGACTTCCTTGGGCGCCATCTGGTAGAAGAAAAGGCCTGGGGTTTTATCATTCATCACTGGAGCAGGACCATATATGAGCTAATCATAGTTGTGGTAGGAGGAGAAAGAGAGAGAATCAGCAATAACTGATTATTGTAATATATATAAAGGTAAAGGTACCGCTGACCATTAGGTCCAGTCATGACCGACTCTGGGGTTGTGCACTCATCTCACTCTATAGGCCGACGGAGCCGGTGTACAGCTTCCAGGTCATGTGGCCAGCATGACAAAGCCGCTTCTGGCAAACTAGAGCAGCACACGAAAACGCCGTTTACCTTCCCGCCGGAGCAGTACCTATTTATCTACTTGCACTTTTGATGTGCTTTCGAACTGCTAGGATGGCAGGAGCAGGGACCAAGCAATGGGAGCTCACCCCGTTGCGGGGATTCGAACCGCCGACCTTCTGATCCTATGCTCTGTGGTTTAACCCTCAGTGCCACCCGCGTCCCTTATTGTAATATATAGTTTGTTAAATATTAGATTTGTGTATTATGAGAACTATTAGGCCATTTTCCAGTTTGCCTTCAAATCCTTGCCATGTGATCTGCCCATGATATTTTTGCTAAGCCAAGTGACACTCACCTGCCAATCAGCTGTTATCACATATCAGGCAATGGCAAGGCCAAATGGGACGTCTGAAGCAAAAATGTACGTGCTATCAAGACTTTATTTCTTAGCTTTGATCTGCAGTTAGCAGGGCCCACCTGATTATCTGAAATGTGCACATTTATTTATCCAAATCCGGATGTATTAAGTACCCTTTACTTGACAGATATATATATATATCTCACCTGTGGAACCTTATAGATATCCAAGATTGTTGCCACATGAAGAGAAGTTTGGGAGTCCAGTCCCCCAATGATAGCTATCAAGTTTTCATTGATGTCACAGATGTAGTTGGGGACAAATGTTTTCAGTGTGGATATGAGTAACATTGTGGCATGAGAGGTCCATTTGGCATTGAAATAGCTGTCATAGATGTGGAAGCCTAAAGTGAAATTGGGTAAGAGCTGAGGGTTTTCGTTGATCTCCTTCACTGCAAACTGCAAGGCCAGGATGTGCTGGTAATTCTTTGGCACTACACTAAAAAGGGAGTTTTATTTCTATCAGAAGGGCATGCAACACTTCGTAAATAAATCACAACTCAGTTCTCTATCATCGTTAGTTATTTCCACAACAATATTACATGTCTACATATAATACCTGAATGTTTAATTCAGTGGGGAAAACTAGTGGAGATCTTCTTGACCACATTTCTCCCACATCACATATCTTTTGACCCAAACAGTAGTTCTGCCTTTAGGACAAGGGTAGAGAACTGTGGCCCTCCAGATTTTGCTTTACTACAATGTCCATTATTATTGATGGAACAAATGGCACCCAACAACCACTGCACAGCTGCAGTTTAGCCACCCTTCCTCTAAAATCTTTATCTCCAGTGTCCAAAGAAAGAATCAAAATGTAGAAGAGAAATTATCCAGTTCTTACTTTAGCTCTTCAAGCAATGTTGGTGGGGGGTTTTCGGTGAAGGCTATTGCAATGGAGATGATGATGCTGTGAGAGGCTATGCCACCAAGGATGAGGTCTCCTTCCTGGTGATACTGATGAAGTGGAGTGTATGGATCATGGACATGGCATTTAACAATGGAAGGTTTGCATATTGCATGAGGAAGTAGAATTAGCAGCAAGACCATTAATGCCACCATCCTTAGTACAATTTCCCCCCTATAAACTAGGATCCCCTTTGTACCATTACAGGTTTTGTGACTGAAGTAGTCTGACCTAATTGGCCTTTTAGCCTGCTCATATGTCTGAAATGCCGACTGCGAAAACTGGAGAGAGAAAAGTGATGACACTGATGGATGCTTGCTGGTTTCTGATTCCCAAGTCTAGTTGTGATTGGTGGAGGTAATATATTTTTATCAGGCTTCTCCAACCTTGTATCCTTCAGAAGTTTTGGGCAATGATTCACCGCAATCCAATATTGGCTGCAGGTGATGGGGTTGTGATCCAAAACAGTTTAAGAGCACCAGGCTTAAAGGCTTGATTATATTGCCTTTCACAGACTTTCTCATTAGATTAGATTGTGTACTATGCATGTCCATGAGGTGGTTTGACAAGTGGGCACATTAATTACAGTTCTTTGGATAATTAAAGGGAAGATAGTCACTTGTGTGTCTTTCCTAACAGAAGTTTTCATTTCCTCTTAGCTACATGACATTTTGGCTTACAATAATAAACAACAAGAAGAAAATACTGGAAATACAACCCTTTGGTCTGAAGACAGGGAGGAAAGGAACATGTTTGATAATAGCACTGGCCTATTGAAATTCTGACATGGAAAGAAGAAACCTGGGGAGGGGGTATCCTTCCACTACTTACACTGTATTCAAAAATAACATGAAAGAACAAAAATTGCATGAGTTGCTCTCCTTGTCTTGCCAACAGATGGAAGAATAGCACCAGCCATTATGCTTGATAAACTAAAATGAGGCATGAGTAATGTCTCTGCCAACACGGAAAGACATTTCTAATTCGTTGGCAGTGCTAAATATTACCTCTTGTTATTTGTCCATGTCACTTTCCTTATCTCATTTTGTCTCATCTTTCCAGGCCAAAATTTAAACGATTGTGTCAGAAATACGTTATTATATTTCCCCTTCCCTTTCTTTGTGCTTTACAAATAGGAATATAATTTAAGGGCGGACATACTGATTCTTGCCCACCACCCCAATTTCTAAGTGGTGTTAGATTCCTGGGACTTGAGGCGCTCAGCCAGGATTTGTGTTTACTTTTGGAATAAGGCACAGTAGAGAGTTTGGCATTTTTAGGATAAATGGTTTATTTACACATTATATACATTCTGAACCTATGATGGGGGGTGGTGGTTCACAGCATTAACACCCCTACAGTCTTTAGTTTTTTCTCTCTTAGCTGTAGCCTTGGATTCAAACAGACATTCAAACATTGCTCTCTGACTCTTTCTCCAGCTTGTTGCTTTATTTACATTTCACATAACTGCAAACTCCCAACTCTAAACCCAGGCTTTATCCTTCCAACCAATTGAGGGAGGGGCCCCAACCATTTCCTCTCTCACATCAAGCCCCTTTTCCTTTGTTCTCCCTTTTTAATGCTTTTATTAACTTATTATACCAACACCAACACAGACGTCACTCAGAAGACAAGCATACAAGAAGATATAGGTACACATAGAGAACAAATGTTACACAGACATCTCTATTTCAGTTCTTATTCATTTCTATTTGACTTCCTTACCCCTCAATGCGGGTCCAGTTGTATACTTAATAAACTGTTTCTTTCTCAATTCCTCTTCTCTATTTTCCCTCTATATCTAACATTTTTACACCTTATCTTATTTTGCGAATATTAGTCTAGACTAGTCCAAGTATTTATTTGAGGGCACTGCTCTTTCAGGTATTCACTATATTTTTCCCATTCTTTTTGAATTTTTTGTTTGGATTGGTCTCTAATTGCCTTTGCCAGTTTAGCCAATTCTAAATAATCAAATAAGAGGGACGTGGGTGGTGCTGTGGTCTAGACCACAGAGCCTAGGGCTTACTGATCAGAAGGATGGCGGTTCGAATCCCCACGACGGGGTGAGCTCCCATTGCTTGGTCCCTGCTCCTGCCAACCTTGCAGTTCGAAAGCACGTCAAAGTGCAAGTAGATAAATAGGTACTGCTCTGGCGGGAAGGTAAACAGCGTTTCCGTGCGCTGCTCTGGTTCGCCAGAAGCAGCTTAGTCATGCTGGCCACATGACCTGGAAGCTGTACGCCGACTCCCTTGGCCAATAAAGTGAGATGAGCGCTGCAACCCCAGAGTCGGTCACGACTGGACCTAATGGTCAGGGGTCCCTTTACCTTTAAATAATCAATTATCTTGCCATTCTTTTTTGTTGGGATTGTTTCATTTTTTTCCATTTTTTGGCAATTAGAATTCTTGCTGCTACTGTCACTTTTTTAAAAAAATTCTCTTATTTTCCTTTGTAATATCTGGCTCTAATTTTCCCAGTAAAAAGGCTTCTGTTTTTTAAAATGTGCCCTCTACTTGTTTGCACCTCCAACAATTTTGATTTTGCTCTATACATTTTAGATAGTTTGTAAGGTGTCATATACCATCTGTAGAACATCTTGAGAAGATTTTCTTTTATCAACTCACATACCATGAATCTCCAATTCTCTTTCCACAATAATTCCTTTGTTTCTTAATCTGAAGAGATAAAAGTTCCTTCAATGTGGAAAGGAAAGTGCCAGAACATAACCCTTAGTTATGGAATCCCCCATGTTGCAAACCATTCCTGGGGAACCCCACAGGATCACTAGGAGGGGGCCCTTCTTCGTGGCCAATTCCACCAAGGATCCATCCGAAGGCCCATCTCAGTGTTATTTTTCTAGAAGAAAAGTTTTCAGAAGTCAGCATGATCGACTGCTTTGGTCTCTTATAATGGCAATGGCGCCCACCTGAGATGTGCCGGAACAGAGTTCCAGTGAGTTCTGGCTGAAAAAAAGCCTGGCCTCTTATGGCCACTTATGTTGGTATCCTGTCAACTTACCAGCAAACTTAATTGGTATTTTAAAAATTCTGATTAAAGTTGGGAGTTGACAGGGAAAGGATAAACACCATCTCCTTTCCACTTTCTAACTGACAGCAGAGGAGGGTTAAATCCTGTGGAGTGGTAGCCTGAAGAGGATTCTGGGTGATTCTTTTCAGGGATATATGCAAATGGCTTTGCTAGATATTATATCCAGTGACACAGACCTTTGATTTCTTCAGCATTTTCTTCTTATTAGGTGTTCCCTACTGTTCAGCTCAGGCCTCAGCAAAATAATGTAACATTTTGGGGAAAAGATGCAACCCAACAAGCCAGCACTGGAGGCTAAGATAGAGAAGATCTCCACACTTCCGGGTTGGCGCCATCGCCGAATGGCGGACTCCCTCCGATCTCCGGAGGGAGCCGGCTCGGCAGGGGCTGGGTCTCACCGCGCCGGCGACGCGGGGGCCCTTAAAAACCATGGGCGCTGAAACCCATGGACATGGTGACTCGGCTTGCACCTTTTAAGCCCCCCCCGACCCGCGAAGGAGCCTTTTTAAAGGCTACGGAACGGGTGACGGAGGGGTGGTGGTGCTTTGAGTCCTCCGCTTCCCCTGCCGAGTGAAGCCGCATGCCATTCGACGGAGAGCGCTGACTTCTTCTATTGGAAATTCGGACTTAAAGTACAACCCGTGAGTAATTGAAACTTGGATTAAAAAAAGGCGACAAATTTATAAAAAATTCGGAACGAGCGGGGGAGGCGCAAAAAGGAAGTCAGCCCCCCCCCCCTGTTGTAGAGGAGCTAAAGTAATGGATTTAATATCTAAGATCGAGCGCAACCCTACCTTGATAAAATTACAAAATTTCGCGATGGAAAGTTATAAGACTGAGCTGGAGGAGAATAGTGGAATTGGATCAAAAAAAAGGAACCCCCCCCCCCCACGGAACCTGGGAGCGTTTTCGTTAGAGCGCCGGGAGAAGACAAGGAGAGGTTTTGACAGCTGTCAAAGAGCTGTCAAAGCAGAAGAACAAAATGAGAACTTTGTTACGAGGACTTTGCCGGTTACATTTGTTACAATTTGGTTTTAAATTGTTTAAAACAAGGAACAAAGAAGCTACTTGGACTGGTGGATGTGATCTGGAAGGGAACTGAGTTATTGCAAACCACCTAGAGGAACTGAGGGACATTACAAGTTGTTGGCATTGAATCTGAACAGAACTTTTTATCTCCTGGGAAACTGCAGAAATGGAATGCTATTTTGGCTACAGAGGCTTACACACTTAAAGCAGACAATAGACTCATCTATTGAAGATTGGAAGGGACTTGGCATTATGTTTTGTTCCTGAATAACAGAGCCATTGCAGAGGAACCCAGAGGCTTTTGGAATTAGAACATCTGTGCAGGAAAACAGGAAGAGAAGGGGGAACATTTGGGACATCCAGATTTGAAAAAGTAAAAATTGGAGTTTTTACTCCCAAGTATAAGACTGGAGTTTCTACTCCCAAGTAAAAAAAAAATCTGGATGGAAAAAATGGACCTTTTTGAGATAGATTTCTTCCAAGATTGGACATTTAAAATTAAAGATGACTGGTAAAGGACTATGGCTTAAATAAATCTGGGAGCTCCAGGAAGACATCAGATGTTGATAAATATTGGGAACGCAACCGGGAAAAGGGGGAGGGAAACTTGGAACCTAAAGGGCGTAAAATTATACTTTATTTTATTATTTTTTAATTGATTATGTATATTAAAGGGAAGAACGCGTGGAAGGGAACAGGTCGATTTTAGGAGATGGGAAAATATTTTTAAATTGGGTTAATGACAATAAGTTTCAAAACTTGGGATAAGAAATTGCTGAATCTATTTGTAAGAATTGGAATACAAGAGGGGGAGGGGGGGAAGTCTTGGACAAATGTTATGGAAAATAAGATTATAAATTGGAATGTTTTTTATATTGTTATAATTGGAAACTCTAATAAATAATATTTAAAAAAAAATAAAAATGAAAGTGACTCTCATCTTTCTGGAAGTCCTCCTCCACAGGGAGGAAGTGGGGAGTGTGAGAGCCCCAGGCTTTCCTTGGGTTCCCTTCATGTAGGGCTAAGCAATGGCTGCTTTGGCATTATGTGTAAAAGCAGCAGGGGAAAATAATCTCAGAGGTGCTGTTAGTATTAGGATGATGCATGGCAATTAAAACTGCTTGGTTTAAGAACTCTTGGTGGATTAACTGAGTGAGTGGTAAAGGATTGATTAATCCATGGGTAGGCAAACTAAGGATCGGAGGCTGGATCCGCCCCAATCGCCTTCTAAATCCAGCCCATGGATGGTTCAGGTATCAGCGTGTTTTTACATGACTAGAATGTGTGTTTTTATTTAAAATGCATCTCTGGGTTATTTGTGGGGCACAGGGATTTGTTCTTTTTTCTTTTTCCCCAAAATATAGCCCGGCCCCCCCACAAGGTCTGAGGGACAGTGGACTGGCCCCCTGCTGAAAAAGTTTGCTGACCCCTGGCATTAATACATCAAACCAGCATTCCAAAAAATAACAATCCATCATTCATTCCCAACTATGAATCATCAAGGGCAAAAAAAAAAAGTATTTCCAAACCATTAGGGTGCCCGCTTAAAGGTAAAGGTAAAGGGACCCCTAACCATTAGGTCCAGTTGTGACCGACTCTGGGATTGCGCGCTCATCTCGCTTTATTGGCCGAGGGAGCCGGCGTACAGCTTCCGGGTCATGTGGCCAGCATGACTAAGACACTTCTGGCGAACCAGAGCAACTCATGGAAACGCCATTTACCTTCCCGCCGGAGTGGTACCTATTTATCTACTTGCACTTTGACGTGCTTTCGAACTGCTAGGTTGGCAGGAGCTGGGACCAAACAACGGGAGCTCACCCCGTCGCGGAGATTCGAACCACCGACCTTCTGATCGGCAAGTCCTAGGCTCTGTGGTTTAACCCACAGCGCCACCTGCGTCCCAGGGTCCCTGCTTACACATCACTAAAACAAAAGATGGAGATTTACAGATTTAGGAATAACTACTACGATTTAGTGGGACAGTTAAGAGCTTACGCGGCTTCAGTGGCAGGTGGCTGGCGCCCCTCACCCCTTGCACCCCCCAGGTAAAGACGGCCCTGACTTGGTTTGAAAAAGCTGCTTTAAAATGAAATACTGTCCTGTATAAAGTAGGGCACACAGCCATCCGGACCCCTGTGCTAGTCTGAGGCATAGCTCAGTCGGTGGAGCATGAGACTCTTCATCTCAGGGTTGTGGGATCGAGCCCCACGTTGAGTGAAATATTCCTGCACTGCAGGGGGTTGGGCTAGATGATCTTCATGGTCCCTTCCAACTCTATGATTCTATAAGCATTCTCCCCCTCCCCATGTGCGAGAGACGAATCCCTCTTTGAGGATAATTCTCCCCACCCCCTCCCAGTTCCTGCCACATTTGCATGAAGCAAAATTCACTTTTTAAAAAGAAGTCACCCAAATAATTTCCTGAGGAGAAAACAGCAAAGACCTCATGAAGAGAGCACAGCAGCGGTTATATTTTCTGAGAATCCTCTGGAAAAATAATCTCTCAAAGGACCTGTTCATGGCATTTTACCATTGTACTGTGGAGAGTGTATTAACTTATGGTCTGTGTGTGTGGTTTGGGAGCTGCACCGTCATGGGAAAAACAATGCTGTCCAGGGTTGTAAAGACTGCGGAGAGAATAATTGGGTGCACTCTTCCCACCTTGGATTAAATCTATGCTTCCAGGTGTCATAAGAAAGCTGCAGAGATAGTGCAGGATAGTGCGCACCCCGGAAATGATCTCTTTCAGCTTCTGCCTTCTGGAAGAAGGTACAGGGTTATAAAGACTAGGACTAGCTGCCTGAGAAACAGTTTCTATTCAAATGTGATTTTGGTTTTAAACGCAGTGTAAGGTAGTCTCTATGGGAGTATATTGTATTTAATTATGGGGTATGGAGTTTTTAGGGGGCTAACCAGGCTGGGATAGCAGGCTTGTTGGTTTCCGAATGTCTGATGTAGATTTTCAATTTCGTTGTTCTGTATGGGACAATGACAATAAGGATTATCGTATCAGAAACAGCTTTTTAAATTGATCCGAAATATTGTTTCAGCCCAGAGTTCTATACAGGTATGCTCAGTCCTGTGGATTTTATTGCAGTTTCTGCCCAGGTAAGTGTGCACAGAGGATGACAGCATTAATTGATCATCGAAGCAGTTAGCTAGATAAAGGTTGCAAGTCTTGGATATCTTCCCTTTCTTAGCACACCCTCGGACCAGCTCATGACGGATTTCTGCAGTCCTCTTTCTAATCCTTCTTGGAATTCCAGCTTTTGTTGAGTTCTTTCCTTTTTTTAAAAAAAATATTCTAATGGCTTCTAAATAATTACAGCTAAGTGGCTCATCCACCCTGTTGTCAGCATTTGTCAGCACACTGCGGCCATGGGATGGATGCTTCCATTGTTGGCGGGCATTCCTGTTTCCAGGCAATCTTAGATAATGTGTATAATTAAACCCAGTGTAGACCGACTCAGCCAGATGCGCCTGTAATTTTGCTTCTCTCAACTTCAGTGGAGTTCGGCTGATGGGCAAAAATCGTGCCCAACGCTTGTGCTTGGATGGTTGGATCAGTAGCCAGAATTCCTTACAGATTAGTATTTACTTTTTAAAGAAAGCTTGTTTTTAAAGCTTTTTGCCGATTGCATCCGATGTGTACGATGAGAACATTAAGAAATGCCTTGTGAGTTCATTTCAAGCATCTTTCCAGCTTAGGGGGGGTTCCCTGAGTAGCCCCCTCCCTGCCTCACTGCTGCTAACCCCTTTGCAGAGGAGAGCAACCAAGATGATAAAGGATTTGGAAACCAAGCCTTATGGGGAACGGTTCTGAGGGCTGGATATTGGAGAAAAGAAGACTTGAGAGGTGCTATGTTAGCAGTCTTCAGATACTCGAAGGGCTGTCACATGGAAGATGGAGCAAGCTGGTTTTCTGCAGCTCCAAAGGGCAGGATCTGAACCAATGGATTCAAATGACAAGAAATCAGATTCCGATTATGCGCTAGGGAGAACATTCTGATGATAAGAGCTGTTCAAGAGTGGAATGGACTATCTAGGAAGGCAGTGCACTTAAGATAATTGGAGGGTTTTAAGCAGAGGTTAAAAGGGACACAGGTGGCACTGTGGGTTAAACCACAGAGCCTAGGGCTTGGCAATCAGAAGGTTGGCGGTTCGAATCCCCATGACGGGGTGAGCTCCCATTGCTCTGTCCCAGCTCCTGCCAACCTAGCAGTTCGAAAGCACGTCAAAGTGCAAGTAGATAAATAGGTACCGCTCTGGCGGGAAGGTAAACGGTGTTTCCGTGTGCTGCTCTGGTTTCGCCAGAAGTGGCTTAGCCATGCTGGCCACATGACCCGGAAAAAGTGCGGACAAACGCTGGCTCCCTCGGCCAATAAAGTGAGATGAGCGCCACAACCCCAGAGTCGGTCACAACTGGACATAATGGTCAGGGGTCCCTTTACCTTTAAGCAGAGGTTGGATGGCCATCTGTCAGGGATTCTTTAGCTGTAATTCCTGCATTACAGGGGGTTGGACTAGATGACTCTGGGTACCCCACCCACCTCTACAGTTTTTGCTTCTGTAAACTCTTGATGCACCCTTCTCCTAGCATGATGGAGAAGAAATGAAAGCAGATGTAAATCCTCTGAACATTCTTTTCAGATCGTTACTCAATACAGTGGTACCTTGGGTTAAGAACTTAATTCATTCCAGAGGTCCGTTCTTAACCTGGAACTGTTCTTAACCTGAGGTACCACTTTAGCTAATGGGGCCTCCTGCTGCCGCCGCCGTGTGGTTTCTGTTCTCATCCTGAAGCAAAGTTCTTAACCCGAGGTACTATTTCTGGGTTAGCAAAGTCTGTAACCTGAAGCATCTGTAACTCGAGGTACCACTGTATATCACGTGTAGACATCTTTAAAAATGTGTTTCGCTTCTGGAGTTTTGGGGTTTTGTGCAAATCTGAGGGATGAAAAAGAAAAAGAAAAACATTCCACTGTTCAGGAGTGTACTTGAAATAGTTACAAGCACAGCTGGCAAAGAAATCAAAGCATTTAAGAAGCAGTGGGCATGGAAAGGGGAGTGACCAAAGGTAAAAATTGATCCACCCACCGCAAAACACTGAAACAAATTGTGTGTTACCCCCAGGGAAGCTGTTTGAAGCCCGGTTTCCCCCAATTTATCAGAAAAAAAGTATCAGCGTTGGTGTTGTTAGAGGGTAATGTCAAATAATGTCAAATTAAATAGGAACACAGGGTAGGATAGGGGAAGAGAGAAGCTCCCCTTTTTTGTGTTAATGGAATTGATTATTTATATCACCATAGCCTTATGGTTTTTAATGCTTCCAGGTGGTATATTGAACAGATATCATTGTTTTGTGTGTTTGGTCTTACAGCAATATGTATATGCACAGATAAATAATGAATTTGGAAATTGGTGTTTTATGCTAGCTACTCTGTTTTTTGCTCAACAGCATTTGATGCTGAATACACCATTATTCACATAAATTGAATTTTCAAATCAGACTTTTCGTCTGCATTTTTTTTTTTTTTTTTTGCTTTAAATTAAATAGGAAACACCTGCAGACATGCAGTAGATTCTGGTGAGGGCAAGCCCTCAGTATAAGGTGGTTTCCTACATGTGAGAGAGTAATGGAGGTGCTATTGTTGCAAACACCACCATGCTGCGTTCTTTTTTTATATATATATAAATTTTTATTAGTTTTTTAACATATCATTTTCAACAGTAATTAAACATACTTTTACATCTTATTCTTTTTTTTTTTACTTCCATCAGTCCTGTCTGAAAATTTTCCAATCTAATCTCTTAGTATGCATTTCTTATTTTCCCTATTACATTTCAAACTCATAAGAAGAGTTTTGGATTTGATATCCCACTTTATCATTACCCCAAGGAGTCTCAAAGCGGCTAACATTCTCCTTTCCCTTCTTCCCCCACAACAAACACTCTGTGAGGTGAGTGGGGCTGAGAGACTTCAGAGAAGTGTGACTAGCCCAAGGTCACCCAGCAGCTGCATGTGGAGGAGCAGGGAAGCGAACCCAGTTCCCCAGATTATGAGTCTACCGCTCTTAACCACTACACCACACTGGCCAATATCTCTATCTCTATCTTTTTCTACTTTGTAACACTTCATATATTTCTCCTTACAAAACTTCTTGTAGTCCTACTAGTGTAATTTGTTGATTACAGCTGCTCTTCAAATAATTCATATACTTCTTCCAATCTTCTGTAAATCTCTGGTCCCCACCATGCTGCGTTCTTGTCCCCTACCCCCAATTACGTATGTATACCAGGGACAGGGAACCTGTGGCTCTCCAGATGTTGCTGGATTCAACCCCCCTTCATCCTTGTTGATGGAACATGCCGGCTGGTGCTGGTGGGAGCTGGACTCAAACAGCAGCTGAGATGCCAGAGGTCCCATGTCTTGGCCCTACTCTGACCAGCAATGGGTCTTCTGGGTCTCAAGCAGGGTTCTTTCCCTTCACCCAGCACTGGATTGTTTCCCCAGCTGCTTCAGAGCAGTTGGATACACTGGTAGAACTGCTAGGGGCAGCAAAAAGAGGAAGACAGCAGGGAAGGAATCCTTGCTTTTGTGGAATGGGTGACTGACCCCTTGGGAATTCACTGCTGTTGTAGGATACTGATAAACAAACGTTTTGCCATGTCCACTTTCTGTATTGCAGAGGTGAGGGCTGGCCCACCCATGAGGCAAGATGAGGCAACCACCTCGGATGGCAAGATCCACAGGTGCAGCAGATCCGGCCTCCATGCACCACCCACTGCTGCTGTTGTAGCAGCAGCCACACCTGCCCCCCACATTCTTGGAGTCCAGATTTGCTGCCTCTTCGTCTGCCCCCCCATGGCGCCTCTACAAAGGCCTCTTGTCAAATAGGAGGCAATGCTGGTCTCCTCCCACCCTTGCTCTCGATGTAGATCTTCCCTCATCCCTTCTTCCCTGTTGGGACAGGGTAGGGCTGCCATTTTGTGGTTCGTCTCAGGTGCCAAAATGTCTTGGGCCAGCCCAGTTGTTGGACTCTCCCACCATCCTTGAACATTGGCCATGCTGGCTGGGACCGATGGTGGTTAGGAGTCCCAAAACATTTTGTAGGACCAAAAGTCTCCCCACATCAGATCTTACAGCAAGATAATGAAGTGCATTGAACTTTTGCAAGTGTGAATTGTTGTTGTTATTTCATTTCATTTAAAGTCATTTTAAATAGCTAGTCCTCCTCCCGCCCAAACAGGCTACCGTATTTTTCACTCCATAAGACGCACCTGACCATAAGACACACCTAGTTTTTAGAGCAGGAAAACAAGAAAAAAAAAAATCTGACTCAAATGTTGTACTAAACTATTTAAAACAGCAAAGCGGGCAGCTCCTGTCCGCTTTGCCGCTTTACAGCGAGCCACGGTATATAATGAAGAGAATGGAAAAAGGATAGACATTCCATTACAATGTAGCTGTTTTCATTATCACTGGGAAGTCAGTATTGGCAGCGGTCACATAAACTAAAATTTGAGCATTTTACTGTTATTAATCAAGAATGGTAATAGTCAGGGAGAGAAACCAGGGCTTTGCAAATGAGAAGTGCTTGGAGTATGGAGGAACAGCAAAGAGATCAAATGATTGCTCTCCAGTTCCTAAATCTCTGAAGTTTTCTCAAAACAGGCACGGTTGTTTTGAAAGGAAGATTCAAAGAGTGGGAAATGGAGTGATTGAGCAAAGAACAGAGGAGGGAAAGTGCATCTTATGGAGCGAAAAATATGGTATATTTGCTGTGCACATGAAGCGGCACAAACTATGGAACTTGCTCCCCAGAAGGCAGTGATTGCCACCAACTTGGATGGCTTTAAAAAGGGATTAGACAAATTCACAGAGGAAAGGGCTATCATTGGCTATTAGTCATGATGGCTCTGCTCTTCCAGATACCAGTTGCTGGAAACCACAGGAGGGAAGAGTGCTTTTGTTTTCATGTTCTGCTTGCTGCTTTCCCACAGGCACCTGGTTGGCCCCTGTGAGGACAAGATGTTGGACTGGATGGGCCATTGGCCCGATCCAGCAGGCTGTTCTTATGCTGTAGCCTTATTGGAGTTCACCGATTGGGTCTGCGTTGCTCCCGGACGGGAGGAAGGAAGTCAAATGACACCGAGATTCAGTCAAAGAAAGAGTTTATTCTGCTCTCCGGATAGCAGAAGGCACTTGCGTGGTCAGTGCACAGGAAGTCCAAAGAAATGAGAGAATACATGCAGTATATATATCCTCCAGGCACCCTCTCCCCCTTCCCCAGGAATCTAGCCACGTCAGCTTGTGCACGCAGGTTGACATCACAGATGTTCCTGCTCCGGTATTCTTAACCATAAAAGGGTATTTCTTCCTGTACTTCTGACCATAAAAGGTTGTTCCTGTTTCCTATGCTTGCTCTTGGAGCAAGAGGTCATCAACTCCAAGAACACACTCTGGCGCTGTTCCCGGACTAGGTCTGTGCGTCTTTGTGGTCAGGACGTAAGATAAGGCACAGACGTGTCTTCCCTGTTCTACTGGTACAGTCAAGGCCATTCTTGCCGTCACGAACTGACAAAGGAGAGGGCTCTGAGCACTTGTTTATACAGCTGGGTTTTGGCTCAAGAGCTCAAGTTAAAGCATTTTAGCTAAGGAAAAATAGGGATTTTGGTGCAGTTTCAAACTGCCTGCGCAGTCAGTTTTGGGTTTGGGAAACCCATTCCTTCAATGCAAGCCTATTTGAATCTCATTCTTCCCTTCAAAGAATTATGGTCACTGTAGTTTACTCCTCACAAGCCTTGACAAACTCAGAATTCTTGGAGGGTGAGGGGAAAGTGCTTCAAACGGGCTGTAAAGCTTTATTTGGTACATATGCAGCCCAAAGATTCAGCTACCAGTTCTGGAATTGGAGGGGGATCTTGTCTTGTCTTTTGTCTCAGGCAGCAAAAATGTCCTGAGGCAGCCTTGCTAAGCAGGGAGGCAATAGCACGGAAGCTCATGCAAAAAGACTGGAGAGTTGGGTTCCTCTTTAAGCAGATAATTTTTATGCCTTTTAAGGTGCAGGAGCAAAATATGCATCACGTTTTAATTCAGTAATGGTAGAAAAAATAATCACCTCAACTAACAGAGGAGTTTGGGAAATATTCATATCCAACCCAAAACATTTTGCTGGCTGAAGTCTCAAGGACGAGATATCATTTCCTCCACTTCCATATACAAAAGCCAAAAACTAGCCAATGAATCTTTGCTTAAAACACACACACACACACACACACACACACAATGATTTTTCTGTTCCCAATGCTATTTTTCACTTCATTGGGCCTCTCTTACCCTCCCCCCTCTTCCAAATAGTTCAGTTGCTTTAGATCGCTTGGGGATCAAACTATTAACATTTAGAAAAACTGCTAAGCTCCTCTGAGCCCATGAGATAAAACAAACAAATTAATCAATAAAAGGAAGCCTATAGCAGTGAAGAATAACATGCAGAGCAACTGCAACCTCAGAAACAAAAGATGCAATACAATTTTTTTTTTTTTAAATGCTACCATAACCTATCAGTAAAATTTAAGTTAAATTCCGAAAAGGTGGGAATGTTAACAATTCAGTTAATAAACCTCTTACAAAATTCACGAACGTTAAATAAACAGATTCCTGCAGAATAAACTTTTCAGTAAGCTAGCAGCCCACAGAAGGCCAGGCTTTTGCAGAATCTTCTCAACATGGCACCCATTTTGCCATTAATTATAGCAGCGGTGCAGGATCCTGATGGGCCACTTTTATCCCTATTTGTGTGATGATGGCACCACTCTGTGTGCGCAAATGAGCATATATCACTTTCTTGAATAGCAAACTTTGATGGTAAGCACCGTCAGCACCAACAAGGCCACTGGAAAACAAGAGGGGGGGTGGATGGACGTATCAGCATGTTTTTTTGGGGGGAACAATCTGAAGATTTGCAGTAGTACCCCCCTGAAAAGCAGAAACAAAGCAAAAACAAACCCTGAAATGGTGTCTTCTCCCTTAAAAGCAACCCAGTGATGACTGGGCCTGCTCAGTTGCCAAGGAATGCTGAGTCTCAGGTGAGTAAAAAGGAAGCAGGTGAGAGCCGTGATGAAGGGATGGCGGAATGGTATATTCTGGAGGAGAACATGGCTGGGCTGGAACATGCTCAGTTGTCATGGAATGTTGTCAGCTGAAAAGAATCCTAGAGTTGGAAGGGGTCCCGAGGGTCATCTAGTCCAGCCCCCTGCAATGCAAGAATCCTGGCCATGTCACGGCTAAAAATTGGCCGCTGTTTCTTTAATGCTAAAAGAACTGAGTCAGCATGAGTCAGCGGCCCAGAATGACCCACGCAACCTTTCACCAAATTGCACCTGTATATATAGAGTGGTCAATGTTAGTGTTTGGTGTGGGTTGGTTGGATGGTAGAAAGCTGGTTGCGTTTGGTCTGTGTAAAAGCTGTCGGTCGTGGTTGGAGAAGAAGACTTTTTAAGAATAAAAGCAGCAATGCTTAAACTGACAGCCCAGGTGGTTATGAAGGAGAGGTGATGTATTCTGGGAGAGGGCATGGGTGCCTGACTGGCTGGAAGCCTGAACAGGAATGTTCCTGTTTTCTTTGGGGGGAAATATCGTAGAAGACAGATGCCTGAATGGTTTGATCTGACTGCCAGGCATAGTAGAAATCATTTACTAATGTAAAAAATATAGTAGCCCATTTCCGTTTTTTGCATAAATACACACACACACACACACACACACACACACACACACACACTAAAAACAAGAGGAATCCTGACAAAATCCTCAAAATTCTCCAAAGGGATGCTGATTTAAGTCCACTTCCAGCGTGGCTGAGCATAATGATTTCTTAGTTCAAGAGGAAATGTTCTTATGGGGTTGTGGGGTTGTTATTGGAGCTGTCCCCAGAATACCTTGTAAGCTGGTTAAACCTGATGCTAAACGAAAGTCTGTTGTCATGGGGGGGGGGGTGTACAGAGAGAGGGGAGGAGAAAAAAACACAGAGTTGCCGTCTAGCAGGAAACGTGTATTTTTCCAAGTGGGTATCATTGGGTAGAGGCTCTTCCTTTACTACAAAGTGCTATTGTGCTCACATGCTGCTTTCAAGCTTTCCCATTGGGCCATCTGGCTACTGGGAGAAGAGGATGATGGGTTTGAGAAGTCACCATTGGCCTGATCCAGTAGGACCTTGATGTTCTAAAACTCCCTGCTAGTAGGCAAGGATCATCGCAACAGAAGCTACTGCCCCTTGGGCTGGGGTTCACCATATTTTTCGGCGGAGGGGGATGCTTCAAAAGCCCATATCGTGAAAAAATTTTTTTTGATAAAAATCTCTACACAAAAGTCCATATCTAGGAGAGTTGTCATATCAGGGCACTTCCAACCCAGATAAGGCGTAATGTTATAAACAGGCCATTCAGAAGATGCACTTGGGTTGCTGGAAATAAGGCAAATCAGGATTTAATCTAGTGAAGCATTACAGGCTGCTAGGTTTATGAGCTTGGACCAGTCACGCTACAAAGTCACCATTTGGTCTGGCATCTTGATTCAAAATTGGTGCCCGGCACCTGGACATTCACATAGACCCTCACCTTAGGAAACCTCTGGGTGACAATATCTCTAGAGGCGGCCAAAGATGCGTCTCTTTACTCTGCCTTTTGGCACATGAGGTGTATATTTTTAGGGCTTACTGTATATTTGTGATTGCAAGTTGCTTTAAACTATTTTAAATATTGTGTATTTAATGTTGTCGACTGCCTTGCGAACTTAGCTTGAAGGAGGGGATAATTATTATTAAATAAATATACTCATTAAATATTATATATATATATATATATATATATATATACACACACACACTATATAGGGATGCGGGTGGTGCTGTGGGTTAAACCACTGAGCCTAGGACTTGCCGATCAGAAGGTCAGCGGTTCGAATCCCCGCAACGGGGTGAGCTCCCGTTCCTCGGTCCCTGCTCCTGCCAACCTAGCAGTTCAAAAGCACATCCAAGTGCAAGTAGATAAATAGGTACCGCTCTGGCGGGAAGGTAAATGGCATTTCCGTGTGCTGCTCTGGTTCACCAGAAGTGGCTTAGTCATGCTGGCCACATGACCTAGAAGTTGTATGCCAGCTTCCTCGGCCAATAAAGCAAGATGAGCGCAGCAACCCCAGAGTTGGCCACAACTGGACCTAATGGTCAGGGGTCCCTTTACCTTTTTATATACTATACATTTGCAAATAATCCCAAACATTACAAAACACCTGAAGTCTCCCTTGACCCCTGCTTGTAAACTAAACCTGGGTAAACTTTGCACCTCTGGAATTTCCAGACTGCTTGGAGAAGTCATCATCATCATCATCAACCTTTATTACGGTCCAGAGACCCAACAAATCGTTACAAAGCAATACACAATTCATACAGCCTACCTCCAGGTAAAACAAGCATTTTGTTCAGAATATAGGGATCATTGGTTCTTGCAACCACCGATAAAAACTTTGCCGCTGCTAATGTTCTAGCGTTTGTCCAGTCTTCCAATAGGAACCTGACATAGTGAGCCTCTAATTTTCCCGGGAAAGGTACCAGCAAGGGTAATATCAGCTTGGATAAGTTTGAGTGTGTGTGTGTGTGTGTGTACGCATGCATAACAGTAATGACACCCCTTCCTTGAATTCTTTCACTTTTCTTCCTTGGACTAAACAAAGTTGCTTTTAACCATTGACTGCAATGGCAAGCATGGGTGGCTTCTACCTATAATTTCACAAAGGTGTTTTAATCCGTTGTTGTTGACCCCCTCTGTTTACCTTGCAGTTGGGCATCTTGGATTAAGCAGGCAACTTTCGGGTGCCTATTAAGGCCACGGCTCCTTCCGACAGCTTGAGAAGGCTGGGTGGGGAATTAGTTTTCACTAAAGGCAACTTGAGAGCCAAATAGGCAGATTACTCACCTGGAGGGGTAAAGCGGTGGACTGCAGTTTTGCTGGAAGACTGAAAGAAGCCTGCAGTGAGTTGCCGTTCCTGCAAGAAGGCCAGGCTGCTTAGCTCAACCTTTTGGCTGCAGTTGGTGGCTCAAGTCCAGTGATCCTGATTCAAAGACTTAGTATTCCATATAAAGGTTGGTAGCTAGAAAACAAAGTGCCCCCCCTTTCAATATAAAGTTGCAATCCTACACACACACACCTTGGAGCAAGTACCATTGAAGTTGGTGGGATTTTGAGAAAGCATGCATATAACAGCAAATTTCCCATTTCACCTCTGCTAGGAAATCCTTATTGCGCCTGCCCCCTCCCTCTGTTCTCCACCCCCCTTAAGATGTGAGAGCTTCAGGGAAGCCTTTGAGATGCTTTTGCCACAGCCCTGACCTCATTTGCCTGGAGATAGTTGCCATGATTTCAGGACAGTTTACTGCCAGATGAATGAGTTTAGTTTATTGTTTGCGCGTCGAGGTCCCCAAGACACCACCCCAAAGAAAAACACAATTGACACTTAATTTTTGTTTAAGGTTTTTGGCATAATTTTGGCCACAACTTTATTCAAATTACAGCAATGTGAGTGGTTGCACCCCCCACGAAGTCAGGAAGGGTAAGTCACCTGGGGAGAGAGACGGGACTGGGAACCATGCCTCACCTCTCCCCAGAGTGCTCCCAGGGGCTTGCGTGGCCCTAGCCCCTTGCCAGGGGGTTTCGGACAAAAGCATGGGGAGCCCCTGGGTTCCTTTAATGGAAAACCCCTGAAGCAGCAGCAGCATTTTGGAGGGGCAGCCACAGCCGAATCCATACCCCTCCACCAACCAATTCCAAGACCAATGCCTAACCGCAAACCTTACAAGTTGTGACGATTTGCTACGCAGTAGGCAAAAACCAAGTGGCACACACTAATCAGCCAAATGGACAAAATTCCTACCAGGCCCCTGCCCCAAAGCAGACGACCCCATGACAGGCATAGCAAGGTCAAGCAAACAGCCTAAAATTAGGGAAGGGAGGGCTGGTGATCCGAAGTAAGCAGCGAAAAGAGGAAGTTCCTCGCTGCGAGCATTGTATTTAACAAATAGGGCTGTCAATCAACAAATGGCAACATCTAGATTTCCCCAGTAACAGCCTGCCGCTGCTTAAAGGATGGCCAAACCATTTGCCTAGTAACAGTCAGGTGTCTTGTCAGCCCCGCCCGCAACCTGTGCTCTCCATGAGGGAGAACACACTTTATTGATATATTTGATTTATGCCCCACCTTTCAGCCAAGTGGCATACTTTGTTCTCCTCCTCCCCATTTTATCCTCTCAACAACCCTGTGAGTTGAGAGTGGTCCCAGTGAGCTTCACAATTAAGTTCAGCCTCTGTTTCTTTTGGAGGAGAGAGTTCTGTTGTTAATATTAATATTATTACAGACCCTCCAAGTGTCCCTATTTTCCAGGGACAGTCCTGGATTTACAGAAGCCACTCTGGTTTCTGATTTGATCCTGGAATGTCCCGTTTTTCCTTGGGACATCCCTGTTGCCATCAGAGAAATGTTGGAGGGTATGTTATTATTACTAGTTATCCAAGTGATAAGCTGCCTTTCCTGCTGGTACCCAGGGCAGCAAACACATCTAGTTATCTCCCGCTTGGCCTACTGCAATGCGCTCTACGTGGGGCTACCTTTGAAGTTGACCTGGAAACTACAACTAATCTAGAATGCGGCAGCTGGACTGGTGACTGGGAGCTGCCGCCAAGACCATATAACACTGGTCCTGAAAGACCTACATTAGCTCCCAGTACGTTTCCGAGCACAATTCAAAGTGTTGGTGCTGACCTCTAAAGCCCTAAACAGCCATGGTCCAGTATACCTGAAGGAGCATCTCCACCCCCATCGTTCTGCCCAGGCACTGAGGTCCCAGCTCCAAGGGCCTTTTGGCAGTTCCCTCACTGTGAGAAAGTGAGGTTACAAGGAACCAGGCAGAGGGCCTTCTTGGTAGTGGTGCCCGCCCTGTGGAATGCCCTCCCATCAGTCAAGGAAATAAACAACTGTCTGACTTTTAGTAGACGTCTGAAGGCAGCCTAGTTTAGGGAAGTTTTTAATGTTTGGTGTTTTATCATGTTTTTAATATACTGTTGGGAGCCTCCCAGAGTGGGTATAAATTTATTATTATTATTATTATTATTATTATTATTATTATTATTATTATTATTAATTATAAAAACAGCTAAAAAATAAAAACCCAACCAGTTAAAAATATCTCAACCACTGATCGCAGGGTCATTAGTAACAGGGCCAGTGCAGAGCTTTCAGGGCACACGGTGCCATGGGGCTGCCCCACTTAACCGGCCTAGCAGCTGCATTCCGCATGAGCTGCAGCCTCCAAACCATCTTCAAGGGCAGACCCCACAGGTACTGGGTAATTTGTTATCTTTTCACTAACTACTTTGGTTATTGATGTACAGACTGAACAGATATGTCAGATATGCAGAAATGTGCCAGGACATACAAGGGCCTTTGCCTAAGCCAAAGTTCTCTTCCAGCAATGTCCTCCATTCGAAAGGGGAGCCATCCCTTCCACGGATATCTCTTGGGCCAATGGGAACTGTATGTTATGCTGCATCTATGTCAATCACCCTTCCCCAACCCTCCAGATAGCGATGGGGGCAAAATTCTATTCGGTTCTCATTTAAAGGCAAACTTCTGCTTTCCAAAACAGTAACATCAACTGAATTGCAGCCTTCTTCAGAATTCACACTTCTCCAAATTTTGCGACGTGGTTCTCCAGCAAAGTAATGTGCATAAAAATGCATATGCTTGGGTGAAGCATGCATAAAAATGCATATATTGGTGAAAACAACGCACAGAATTGTACAGTCATACCTCGGGTTACAGATGCTTCAGGTTGCGTTTTTTTGGGTTACGGACCCACCGAAACCCGGAAGTACCGGAACAGGTTACTTCTAGGTTTTGGGGGGTCGCGCATGCGCAGAAGCGCTAAATCGTGCTTTGCGCATGTGCAGAAGCGTCGAATTGCAACCTGCCGTGCGCAGATGCACCGCTGCTGGTTGCAAACGCTGCGGGTTGCGAACATGCATTATATTATATTATATCAGGGAATATCACTTTGTAAAAATGTGAATATTAGGCAGAATTGCAGACAAACCTGTATTTGAACAAAAGTGCTAGAGAATTTTTCACGAGAACTTATTACACACACACACACACACACACACACACACACACTCTTGCAAGCTGATGTGGAACTGTGTTTAAGACTGGAAGGATGAAAATTTAAGAGAAACTGAAATTAGTGGATGAACCCTCTGTACTGCAACATGTTGTGACGTTAACATATATGAGAGAGTGCTGGAGGGGAAATAGTTAAATAGGTTGCACAGACAGGACCCGGGGGGGTGGAGTCAGTGGGTCTATAAAACTAGTTCTGAGGGGAGTTCCGTTGGGAGTTGTTGGTGGGCAGCTGGTTCGTTTTAGTGGATTGGCTGGTTGGGAAAGGCAGTTGGGAAAGGCAGTTGGGAACAGAGTGACAGTTAGGGCAGTGGGTTCTTGAGTGTGGGGAGGTAGTGAAGGGAGGTGAGGACAGGTGACCCCACCTAGGCCCAAAGTCACCCCCCCTAAAGCAGGCTCAAAGCTTCTCAAAGCTTTTCAAAATCATTTTCTCAGCAGCTAAGCATCTGTTCATTTGCTCTGCTGTTGCAAGGCAAAATGTTATTCTTTTATCAGTACGAGAAGACTTCAAAAGGCTAACGAATAGACTCTGTCAGAGCAGGCCTGAGAACTGAATCTTATCTCATTCTAGTTGCAACATGCTGAACCTCTCTCATTCCCCTTTCCTGGGAAGAGTCCCAAAGCAGGAGCTTTCTGTACATGCTCAGGAACCTCAACATGGGGCAGGACTCCTGAGGGAGGAGAAAGGGGAGGGAACTGGAAGAGGAATATATACTCTGTGCACATGACTGTGAACTCGTGCTTGTTTGTGACTTATCACACTTGCTCCTTCTATCAGTTCATGGATGGTAGAAATAAAAGCTTTTTCTCCGAAACTATTCCTTGAGTGTCTGTTGACTCCCATCTCCCGGGCGCAATATTTTTCCCACCCAAGGGCAAAGCCTCATAAGGCTACAGTAGAAGAGATAGAGAGAGGAAAATAAGACTAAGAAAGTAAAGAGCAACAACGTTTGGAATGCTGTAAAAGTTTTGTTTGTGTCTGAAATAAAATACACTCTTCTTTATGAATTGAAAAGCTAACTGAGACTGAAGTGATTTTACCAGGGAGGACCTGGTTGGTGGCAGCGGATTAGTGGTGTATGGGTCAATAGTCTGTGAGACGACTGGGGGCTCCGTACGAACGCCACACATGTTTTGGACCACATTTCCCCTCCCAGACATGGACAGTGTGGGATGATGGGAGTTGTAGTTTGAAACATCTGCAGAGTCCTACTTTGGGGGAGGCTGAGCTAATTGAGAAGCTGTCCCATAAGAAGCTGAGCCAGCTGCCACAACTGAAGATGGCATGGATCTGTAAATGTCTCAGTTTCCCCCTTCCACCGCCGCCACCTCCTCCTCCATCCTGTGTTCCATTACAGCCTCCGAATCCATCACTTGGATTTGGCAGGTTGATTTGCAACTCGGTGGAGAGTGCAGCGGCCGATATATTTTGATGAGAAAGACACAGCAGCTTGAGCTATACAAAATATTAGAATATCTCCAAAACCCCCTCAATCAACTTGCGTGTTCTTAATGGGTCTTGCCGCATCTGCTGTTCCGCGGACCGTGAACTCTCAATTTCTCACTGCGAGGAGGTTACCTTATGCCTGGTGCTTTAATAAATGGTGTGGCTCTGGTAAGCAGAGGCACCCATAAGGCGTTTTGACTGAAATGAGCTATTAGGAGGGCAGACTCAATACATTTTGGCACCTGAGGCGAACCACAAAATGGCGTCCTGCACCACATCGGGGGGGGGGAGAGGTGAGTGAAGATCTACATCAAGAAAAAGAGGGGAATAAAGATCTACATTGGGATCTGCTGCCCCATGGATCCTGTTGCCCAGGGCGATGGCTTCCTCTTGCCTCTTGGGTGGGCCGGCTGTGTTTACTACTACAGTTAGATTAATGTTTGATAATGCTGAACAAGTGTAGTTTAATGCCTAGAGGAACTCTTTGTTTCAACATCACTTCATTTACTAGTGCCCCGCATTGCTTGGGAATTCCAGACCCTCCAAGTGCCCCTGTTTTTCAGGGTCTTCCCTGATTTAAAGAAAACATCCCGGTTTCTGATTTGATCCTGGAATGTCCCACTGTTCCTTAGGACATCCCTATTTTCACCAGAGAAATATTGGAGAGTAAGATAGGATGTCTCTATTTTCAATTGAGAAATTTTGGAATGTATGGAGTTATCTGACCCCCTGAAGGCAATCCTGTATAGGGAAGTTTTTTTTTACAAAATGTTCAATGTTTTATTATATTTTTATATGTGTTGGAAGCTGCCCAGGGTGGTTGGGACAACCCAGTAAGATGTGTGGGGTTTGTTGAGGTTTAGTTGTTTAGTCGTGTCCGACTCTTCGTGACCCCCTGGACCAGAGCACGCCAGGCACTCCTGTCTTGCACTGCCTCCCGCAGTTTGGTCAGACTCATGTTTGTAGCTTCAAGAGCACTGTCCAACCATCTCGTCCTCTGCCGTCCCCTTCTCCTTGTGCCCTCCATCTTTCCCATCATCAGGGTCTTTTCCAGGGAGTCTTCTCTTCTCATGAGGTGGCCAAAGTATTGGAGCCTCAGCTTCAGGATCTGTCCTTCCAGTGAGCACTCAGGGCTGATTTCCTTAAGAATGGATAGGTTTGATCTTTTTGCAGCTCATGGGACTCTCAAGAGTCTCCTCCAGCACCATAATTCAAAAGCATTGGTTCTTTGGTGATCAGCTTTCTTTATGGTCCAGCTCTCACTTCCATACATCGCTACTGGGAAAACAATGGCTTTAACTATACGGACCTTTTTTGGCAAGGTGATGTCTCTGCTTTTTAAGATGCTGTCTTTTAATTTCGTGACTGCTGTCACCATCTGCAGTGATCATGGAGCCCAAGAAAGTGAAATCTGTAAAATGAAATCTGTAAAAAGAAAGTAAAATGTGTGGGGTATAAATAGTAAAATTGTCGTTATGGAATGGGACATCCCTATTTCCATTGGAAAAATGTTGGAGGGTATAGAATTCTAAGGTGGGGTGGTGGTGGTTGGGTGGATCATGGTTAAACTTAGGGCAGCTTTGAAAGGCACCCAGTAGACTCCAGAGATAGAGAAAAACCTGCTCCTTGATCCCAGAAACCATTGTGCAAATTTTGGTTATGATAACTTAAGAAGTGTCCACGTGCAAAGACAACAGATGGAGGCAAACAAGTTTACAAACTATATAGTAAAGGTAAAGGTAAAGGTACCCCTGCCCGTACGGGCCAGTCTTGACAGACTCTGGGGTTTGTGCGCCCATCTCACTCTATAGGCCGGGGGCCAGCGCTGTCCGCAGACACTTCCGGGTCACGTGGCCAGCGTGACATTGCTGCTCTGGCGAGCCAGCGTAGCACACGGAAACGCCGTTTACCTTCCCGCCGGAGCGGTCCCTATTTATCTACTTGCACCCGGGGGTGCTTTCGAACTGCTAGGTTGGCAGGCGCTGGGACTGAGCAGCGGGAGCGCACCCCGCCACGGGGATTCGAACCGCCGACCTTTCGATCGGCAAGCCCTAGGAGCTGAGGCTTTTACCCACAGCGCCACCCGCGTCCCTTAAACTATATAGTAGATATAGGCATATAATGATAATAACAACACAGTATTTAAAAATGCAAAATGCAACAATTAAAACAGCAAAAATAAATGAAAAGCAGCACACTATAACATAACTTCCCCCCTGTACATAATAACACAAGATTTCCCCTGATTGCATAAACTGGTAAAAAATAAAATAACATAAAACGTCTGCTCTGCACATTAAAAAAATGGCTACCAGTCCTACTGCAACACCAGTTTTTCCGATAGCCCTGGGAACATTTAATGCTGTATTCATATACGAAACATCAGCCAAGGGGCAGAGTTCAGTTTCTGTCACCCACTGACACGGTCTGCGTGTGCCTCACGCACTCCTGTCATTTTATGTGGGTCAGAATGACAGAGACAGGGGAGTTGTGCCCTCTTTTCCTTTTTCTCAGGTTTAATGGGCGGATGGAGGAGATTAATAAATGTAGCAGAAGCACAATGTCAGGCAGAATGCCACCCACGGCGAGAGCTAAGCATGGCTGCCCTAGAGCTTTGCATTTGGGCTACACAGCAATAATAATTGTTATTTAAACAAACATGCACAGAATCCTTGCTTGCTTGCAACTACCCAAATTCAGAACTAAAGAAAGAAAAAAACCAATCAAAGTTCTCAAGAGATGGGCGAAGGAGGTTACAGAAAACAAGGTTTCTCTTCAGTCTTTAACTTTAAGATTTATATAATAAAATTGTTTCCATTATCAATATGCCACCTTTTAAACAACCTTTGGGGAAAAGAATGTTCCCAAGACGGTCACAGACAACAAAATGAAATGACAACCTTAAGAAATATTTCTTGAGAAATGTGAAAACTTTTAAAGAATGTTTGAAGCAAGAGCGTTAAACAAATATTCTGTTACTGAATGCTAATGAGGAGAAAATGTTGCTAGGTTTTAGTTGAGCTTAATTTGTTCGGTTTATACATCACTTCTCACAATGACTGATGTACAAATGCAAGCTTCTCTTGAAAAGCAAATGTCTGCTTCAGAGGGAACCATTGAAGAGGGAGAGTTAAATTTCTCCTTTCCACACAGCACGGTGACAAATTTGTTCAGGTTTTTCCTGAGGCTGCCCTTTACAGAACAAAAAATGTTGCATCCACACAATTAAAAAGAGCTTATCAAATCTTGCTTGACCCTCAGAGAGCATTTAAGCTTTTAATGAGACAAATACAGGGAGGAAGGCTTTCGGCCTTAAGAGCTAAATTGAACCTCCAGCTACAGGAGCACTTAGGAGTATGGAGTGCCTTGGTTGTGCGCTGCCAAAGGGTATCTTACTGGCAATGGCTAGAAATGGAATACTAAACCAGTTCAGCCTTAAGTTTTTCCATTCTCTCTTCTCCCTGTCTCCTGCCAGTGAGACTCCTTTTCCCTGACAGACAGAGATTCAATAGGAGAGTTTCCCTCATCACTGCATCTAGGGCTCTGCTCAGTGTTTACATGAGGAATTTTGGGAAGAAAAACATGTTTTGGGGAAGGAATGTGAATTGAATGAATCTTTATTTGTGTCAGCCATCAGCCATAGCAATAAAACAATACGATATACAAAGAATAGAAATAAAAAGTCAAATATATAAAATACATTTTAGGGTTTTGAATCAGTAGTGGATCTTATTCTGATTGTCTCTGTGCTCACAAATCCTGCTTTAAGGGAACATTTAAGGTGTGAATAGGGTGAGCCTGTGACCTGTGACCTGGATTCAGGAATTAAGTACAGTGGTACCTCGGGTTACATACGCTTCAGGTTACAGACTCCGCTAACCCAGAAATAGTACCTCAGGTTAAGAACTTTGCTTCAGGATGAGAACAGAAATCGTGTGGCGGCGGCGCTGTCCCACCAACCTGTGACCACTGCGCGCGCGCACACACACATTCAACCTCAATAAAGCCACACAGTCCCCAATCAATAAAGTGCTCACTGGCCACTTGCCACCTGCCTCAGTGGGTGCTTGGAGCTCACAGTATCACTCACACTAAGCAGACCAAACTGCTATATCAGGCAAAAAAGAAAGGAACAAACCCTCTTGCACCCAGCAAGCTGGAACATTAGGACCATGTGTTCTGGCTTGCTGCAGGTCAACAACTCAGGGAAGATGAATATCATTGACCATGAGCTGAAAACACTCAGCATTGACATTGCTGTTCTACAGGGGACAAGACTTGCTTCGAATGGCAGCCTAAGAGAGAGCTGCACCTTTTGTGGCAAGGAGGGCATCCTGAAGATTCACGGCGTACGATTTGCAACAAGGGACTCCCTTCTGTCTGTGCTAGAACTGCCAGCTGAGGGCTCAGAATGCTTGCCTTCTCTCCATCTCTCAACTACCTCCATTCCGGTTAACATATTGAGTGTTTATGCTCTGTGTGCTCTGCTACACAGATCAAGAACAAGTTCTGCGAGGAATTAGACCAGGATGTCAGGAGCCTGCAAACACCATCTTGGTAGTGGCGCCCAACCTGTGGAACTCCCTCCCGGCAGATGTCAAAGAAATAAACAACTCTCTGACTTTTAGAAGACATCTGAAGACAGCCCTGTTTAGGGAAGTTTTTAATGTTTGAAGTTTTATTCTGTTTTTAGTGTTTTGCTGGGAGCTGCCCAGAGTGGCTGTGGAAACCCAACCAGATGGGCGGGGTATAAATAATAAAATTATTCTTATTATTACTATTACTATTCCTGCTGGGAGAGCTCATCACAGCTGGGATAACCACAGAGGCCCCCTTGGTATCGGGAGCCTGAACAAGAATGGAAAACACTACCTGAACTGTGCTCATGCCACAGCCTCTGCGTCACGAACATGGTATGGTCTACCAAGGCAAAACACTCAGTGTCCTGGAGTTATCTTGGATGTCAGGTCACTGGCACCAGCTGGACTGGATTGTCACCAGGCGATTGCACTGAACTGTGTCAATGCCACACGGAGCTACCACAGCACTGACTACGACATGGTCCCTCCCTGGTGGTGAGCAAAGAGGACCTGTGGCCAATCTAAGCTTCTGTACTTTGGCAGGAAGAACCAGCTGCACCAATATAAGATGAGGGACACTGGTTTGCTGGTGGGGAAAAGGATCTAGGGATCTTAGTGGACCACAAGCTTAACATGAGTCAACCTGAGAGAGATGCAGCAGCAGCAAAAAATGCTAATGCTATTTTAGGCTGCAACAAGAAAAGTGTCCAGATCTATGGAAGACAATAACACAATAAAATTCAAAACAGTAACAATTTATTGTGCATTTATTCAAAATCCATTAAAAATATTTATTTTTATTCCATTCTATTCCAGTTCTTTTTTTTTCTTGACACGTGGAGTTACACAGGGAGTAGATCATATATCCTAAGGAACGGAAAAACCCAAAATTCCGTGAGATCTTTTGAGGCAAAATAATGTTAACCACTTTCGGATCTCTCTCTGTCCCCTGCCCTGCCCTGTCTTTTGCAAAAACAAAGGTGTCAACCCTGTGCCCAGACAGCAAGACCCTCGCCCCTTGGCCTCCCTGAGGTGGTCCAGAGGAAAGAAGAGCAAGGCATAAGGCACCAGCTGGGCTGCAGGAGTTGCCAGAAGGAGGCCTGCAAAATGCCACCCAACCATCTTAGGGACTCCACTCTGCATCTGTGTAGGGTTTACTCGGGAGGCCTTTTCTTCCCCTGAAGCCATCCCACGAGGCAGCACAGGTTTAGAATCAGAGTTCTCCTTGATGGGCTCCCTTCCGGGGGGATGAGCCCCACCGGCCCCTCACTTCCCTCTACAGCACATGCACAAACAGCTTCCTCTGGTTCCCCCTCCCCTGGTTCTCCGGCCTCTTCTCCCTCTG
This sequence comes from Podarcis siculus, assembly GCA_034642415.1. Taxonomy (NCBI): domain Eukaryota; kingdom Metazoa; phylum Chordata; class Lepidosauria; order Squamata; family Lacertidae; genus Podarcis; species Podarcis siculus. The sequence continues at coordinate 2,650,525 of JAXCMG010000019.1, read as the reverse complement.
ACCCCTCCTCCTTGTCCGCTCCTCCACTCCCTGGGCTCTGAGATGTCTTCCCTTCCTGGTTCTCCAGCTGCTTCCTCCCACCATTCCTCTGTGCCCAACCAGTCCATGACACCGTTCCACCCCTTGGCCTCTGTCCCCACAAGGCAGCTTCCCCCTACCTGATCTGGTCCCACAGCCACTGCTTCCCTTCTGCTCCCATGAAAAGATGGAGAAGGTCTTGCCAGCATCGTTCTGTCACCTGCAAGAGAAAAAAGGTAAGCAGGACGCCAGGAGTGCCTGCTTCTCTCACAGAAGAAACAGGGCATCTCTGACTACCGATGGGCTTTTGAGAAAGTCTTACCTGCTGAGTGCATTTGGAAGTTGGCCTCTCTCTGGTGTGCAGTGGAGCCCGAGGTCCGCACTACCTATATATCTTCAATGATGATGTCATCTGGATGGAAGAGAATGAGAATGAGAAGAGAATGAAAATGAAAATGACATTTCCCCACAGGCCTTTAGTCAAAGGGCGCTGTCTCCAAGGTGTGGGGCTTACCTTCTTTTGGCTTCAGGCAGAAGCAAGCCAGGTCCGGCCAAACTACTATCATCTGCAGAGGAAAGAAAAATTGGGGTCAGATGGGAGCAAGAGAGCACAGAAGCAGCACCAAGTCAGGAAGGACGGGTCTCCCTCTGTCTTGGGCCCAATCCCTTGTTCCAGAGGACCTCCCTGGGCCCTGCAGCCTCCTGGGCGGAGGTGGAAGGGCAGCAGCAGGAAAGGGGGCAGGAAAAGCCTCTGGCCTCATCCTGGCCCCCAGGGACACTCCCCACATCATCTGCGCTAAAGATCACTTGGGGATGTGATCTTGGGGGGGATGGAAGTAACCAAAGAAATGAATAGAAGAAGGCAAGGTACTTACTCTGAGTTTGGGGTATTTCTGGGCAATGGCCAGCAGCAAAGAGATGCTGCTGGCCGCAAGTTGTTGAGCCTCCCCACTTTCCCCCAGGGCATATCCTCAGAGGTCCTGCAGGAGGAAAGAGCGTCTGAGAGTCAGGGGCCAGTCAGGGCCAAAGTGTCCCCCACTGCCCCCACCACGGAGTCCCTGGCACTTCTGGACCATGAGGGGTTGCCAGCTTTGGTCTTGGAGCAAACTGGGGGCCAAACAGGCTCTGTGCCCCAGAAATGGGGCAGTCCATTGGGTAAGGGATGGGGGGGCAATCTTAAAACCACCCCGGATGCCATAGGGACACTTACACTGAGCAGGTGGAGGAGGGTGCCAGGGTTGGGTGCTTCCATAAGAAGACTGCCCAGCAGAAGCCAAAAGTGCCTCTTCAGTTCCTGCGGGAAAAGAGAGAAGAGAGTTTGAATGTTGGGTTGGATTCTACAATTGTGTGACAACGAAGAAGAAAGAGCCATGAAGGGAAGTCAAAACAAAGGACATACTTCTCTCTCCTCCTTCTCCTCCTTGGCGGCCCCACTCAGCATGGCCTCCAACATCCTGTGCAGGATGGCACTGATCATGTCAGAGGTGAATTTGGGCCTCATCGTGCTGCAGAAATGAAAGGGAGAGGGTTAGAGTCTCCCTTGCCCCTTTCTCCCTCCCGCCTGCTCTTTCCCCCTGGAGTTCTGCCCCCCAACCCCCAACCCCATCCACACCAAAGACCCCACTCACCTTAGCTGGAGGAGGGCCTCCAAGGCAAGGGCGAGGGTCAGTGGCCGATCCCTGAAGTGCCCCAAGGGCCCCAAGATGTCCTGGAAGAGAACAGAGGAGGAAAATCAGCTCCGACCCCAAACACCAGGCAGGGGAATGGCAACCCCATGCCCTAAGCCGGCAGGGTCCTCCTCCCCACAGATGCACAACCCCTTCCCCCCACCTCCCCGTGGGGGTCCCTCATATCACCCATTACTCACCAGAATGGCTTGGGCCGTCTCCTGCTTGGAGCACTTCAGGGATCGGAGCCCCCTGAACTCAGCTGCCTGGCAGCTCTCAATGACCCCTAGGTAGCCATCTCAAGGACAAGAGTGGGTCCAACCTACATGGATTGGGGACTTGGCCAGGACAGTAGGGGGTACTCAACTTGGCTGGGAAACAGGAACATGTATATATTTTCCTTTGTTTTACTGAATGGGTGTAAGGTGGAGGTCAAGGGAGGGACAGGGACAAACCTGATACTCAGGTGTCCGCCAGAAAAACCTCCCAGTTTGTGACACCCCCCCCCCCCCCGGAGATGAAGAGAAAGGGATGCTACTTACAGTCTGCCCATGTCGTCCACAAAAACCCTAACTATTCTGCTATCTAAAAAATAAAAATATATACAGACTATGCACAGGTGTGCACAAAAAACAAAAAACAAAAATATTAAAACAAAGAACAAAAAATAAAATAAAAGTGTTAAAAGAATAAAAGAAAATCAAAATAAATCAAATCAAATAAATCAAATAAAAGTAATAAATGAAAATCAAAATAAATCAAATCAAATAAATCAAATAAAAGTAATAAATGAAATCAAAACCAAAATAAGAAAATGAAAAAAGAAAAAGTCACTACTACTCCTCTTACTCACCACCAACTGCCACACCAACTGCCACCACCACCTCTCTCCTCTAAGCTCTCCTCACTAACCCACAATGGCCGCCTGCAAGTCAGTGGCTTTTAAAGGAGAAGCAAGAGATGTCATAAAGGAGGGTGGGGCCTTGTCACCGTGGCAACCCCCCCACCAGGACCTGGCCCCACCTGAGTGTTGATGCTCCTCTGTCAGAACTCGGAGGCACCTGCTGTTCCGCCTGCAGAATGCTCTGATCCCAAACTCTCTAGCCCTACGACTGGCTCTGCCATGATAAATCCATTTGTTTCTAAGGCGCTTGGTGGCTCTCTTTTTCTACGTTTGCTGCGGGGGGCTTAATAATATCACTACCCTTCTGCACTCTGTGAATTAAGCAGGGCATGGATTTGCAAGCATTTGGAACTTCTGCCACATAATTTTCAGGTGGAACTCAAATCGGGAGAGAAAAGGGTAAATGCAGCCTGCTCTTTCCATGTGGGGGGCACATTTCGTGGTGCATGCAAGTTTAATGGTGGGCCATAACGTTAAAGGCAGGCGTGTTGGGGACCTGTCCGGCCTAAGTGGGGAAAGGAACCATCAAATTCGCTCATAAAACCTCTCTGGCATGGGAGCACATGAATTCCAGAGCCATGGGCTTGTGGGGGAGCACCCTGTTGCAACAGTTTTAATAAAGATCAGGCTTACTAGCTGCTTTGCTTCTCAATATTCTCTGCTTGGCCTCTGTTATTTTCTCCTACCAATAGAGAACCTACTAAAGGACTCTAGATGGGCTCTTGGGTACCCCATAAGGGAAAAGGAGCAGTTTCTTCTCATAACAGTGACCTATCATGTTGCAAACACTTTTGCCCCTTACAAGTCCCCCCCCCAAAAATGTAAGGGGTTTTAAGGGTTTGATGAGCTAGTCTAATACAGCTTCTTAGGGTCTGTTTGAGTTTCTGGGTGTGTAGCCAGAGTTTAAGCAGTTTTGAGGAGACCTGGTATGTTTACACAGGCAGGGTTGAACTGGGGCAGCTGCGGTGGTATCCTGATCTTTCTGATTTTCTTTCTTACCCCCCTGTTTTGTGTGGAGAAGGATTTACATAACACCTTTCACCTTGTGGCTGCAGAGCTTGCCTGTAAATATTTAAGCGACGGCTCAGCTTTCAGCCTGACTATACCAATGACAGAGATCAAACATTTTCTGACCTTTTGTTAATCTTCTCTGTGAAACCAGAGGATGCCCTCGGCCTCCTTTTAGTGCTTGCAGAAAGAAGGTGGCATATTTGGGGAAGGAGGAGGGCGGCCTTTCCTGCGCTGGCTGCCTTCACAAAATGCAGAGAAAGCATTAGGTACTTCAGAAGGTCACGTGCCTGTACCAATAAATATAAAGGGTTTGTCAAACGGTGTAGCTAGTTTGGAATGTCATAACCCAGGGGTAGGCAACCTAAGGCCCGTGGGCTGGATGCAGCCCAATTGCCTTCTCAATCCAGCCCACAGACAGTCTAGGAATCAGCGTGGTTTTACATGAGTAGAATGCATAGCTGTCAACTTACAGATTTGAAAATAAGGGACCAGAAGCCTCGAAAATAAGGGATCAGCAGCCAAAATAAGGGATTTTGCTGTTGTAAAGAGTTACATACATTGGTAGGATTGACAGATGCTGTCAATCCGGCATGAGGGGGTTGCGGCGCAGCGGCGGCCACTGAAGCACCACCCTTCTGCGTCCCTCCCCATCCCCTCCTCTTCCTCCTCCCTCAGGCTGCCTCCTCAGCTGCCACCACCGCTGCTGCCTCCGGGCTCGCGGGTGGCGTGGGTGAGAGTCTCTCTCCCTCCCCCCCCTCTCTTGGGCAGGGAAGGGCCGATGGAACTCCTTGCGCCAGGACGACGGCACCAGCACTCTCTCTCGCGCGCGGCGGAGGACCCCAAGCCGCTGCGTCCCTCCCAAGCCGGGCGAGCATGAAACCTGGGAAATTTAAGGGACATCACCAATAAGGGACAGCAGCGGGACACGGCGCTGGGATAAGGGAGTTTCCCGCCAAATAAGGGACGGTTGACAGCTATGGTAGAATGTGTCCTTTTATTTAAAATGCATCTCTGGGTTATTTGTGGGGCATAGGAATTCATTCATTATTTTTTTTTCAAAATATAGTCCGGCCCACCACATGGTCTGAGGGACAGTGGACTGGCCCACGGCTGGAAAAGGTTGCTGTCCCCTGCCATTTTTTGCACTTAGAGTAGGAGTGGGGGTTTTATTTTCAGACTGAGCCCCTTTGGGCAACCTTCCAAGGACCATGTGACTGTACCCTCCAACATTCTGCTGATCACAATTGGGATGCTCCTTTTTTGGTCTTGAGCTCTGGCATGAGCTGGTTGATTCGCACCAGAGTGCCAGACCAAAAAACAGGACATTCCAGGATCCGATGAGAAGCCTGGATGGCTTCTGTCATTCTGGGATGTCCTGCTTAAATCAGGATGGTTGAGGGGTATGTCTGACATCAGCCCCAGAGGCAAAAGTAGCTGGAGCTACCAATGTACAAGGACGTAAGAAGGGGGGTGCGGACCTTGCCAGGTGCCACCCTGCCGGGGGGGGGTTGACAAAATGGCCGGCGGCACTCACCACGGGGCCTGCAGTGCACCCGCAGGTTCCGTGCTGTCCAGCCAGCTGCCCCCCCGATGTAGGGCGGCTGAGACTCCGTGGCGTGCCCTGTCCCTATGGGCACCTTGCGCCCCTGTGCTTTCCCTATGGGCACCATGTGCCCCATCCCTATGTGCGCAGGGCACCCCATGTGGCATGGGGCACATGGCACCCATAGAGAAGGCAGGGGCTGTGCCACCCCTATGGGCGGTTCGCCCCGCCCCAAGTGCCTGAGAGGCTTCCTCCGCCACTGCCAATGTAAATTTTACATTTGTAGCGTAGGGTAATTTTTCCACGCATGCTCACACCTCTCTCTATCCTCCATCCTGATGAGGAAGAAGCATTACGTATCAGAGTTTAAGAACAATGCAGCCTGACTCCCCTGCTCAGCGCCTGAGGGCCCCAGTCCTGCTACTCACCACCAGGCCTGACAGGTTCCATAAAGGACTGCTGCTGCCACTGTGCTGGGCAGAGAGGGCTCCGTTTTTGGTTTTGTTCTTTAACAGTATATCTTTAAGGTATGTTTCAGGTGCAACCAATTAACATACCTTAAAGATATACTGTTACCATTCATACCAAGAATGTTGCCAAATACTGCATAGCCCAAATACCCATGGAAGTGGTTTTTCTGAAACAGGATATTAGCAATGCAAATTATGATGTTTTTGTTCTTTAAATTGCTGTTATTTTTTTACCTATGTCATTTTAAACTGTGATATTAATGCTGTATTCTTAGTTTTAGATTTTGATTTATGTGGAAATTGATTTCCATTAGGTTGTGTATTTCCATTAGGTTGTGGTTTATTTATTGTTTATGACTTGTAATTATGTAAGTCTTGTGATTGTTGTAAGCCGCCTTGAGCATTGTTTTTAACTGTGGAAAGCCAGCATGCAAATAAAAATATGGTGATGATGAGGATGAGGATGCAGTGTTTCTGAACCTCCCTCCACTGCAGACCACTTTAAAATTGCTGGTGGTCTCAGAGGACCACTTAATAAACTCCCCCCCATCCACGCAGCAGTGGCATTATCATCAAAACCAACAGTGTATTATGAAAATAATGGGCCTTAGACCTAGGCTTGTCCTTGCTGTTGTTATTTGAGAAGCAAATTAAGATATGTTATTTTGGCCATTAATAATCCATTTCCTGTTAGCAGCCCACACGGAGATCACATTCTTATGGATAAAAGATTGTTACCTATGCAAAACTAGTACGAGAGAGTTTGGAAGGTTTGCTTGTAGACAAACATAACTGCAGAATAGTCAAAGGCAACATTAACTAGAGATGAATTTCGTGATGACTGTTCTCCCTTCATTACTTTTATTAATGCAGAAGAACCTGGATCACTGGTGTTCAACTGGTGGGCCTGATCCAAGGTGAACCAAAACTGCCACCATGCAAATATATGTTAAAAGATTAAGAACTGGGTCCCCAAATGCAAGTTTGGATGAAAGGTGGATCCTGGGTCTGAAAAGGTTGAAGACACTTGACCTAGACCAACTATTCATTTTCCTTTTTGGATAGGTATGCTATCCTGGACTTTATCTCAACATTACAGATTTCTTTATTCATATATCATACAACTGACTCCCTCCAAGGTTTAAAAAAAGGTGGTGGTTAACTTTGCAAGTCTGCTGCTGCAATCAATCTTGTATGTCTGGCATTTATAGAATATAATATATTCTTTCCGATGTGTGTAATGAGGATGCAATATTCACCTGTGCATTTTCTCTCTCTTGACCTTTGGAATGTTTTGATTGGTTTGTATTCGTTTATCGGCTTTGTCCATATTAAAAAAAGTTAATAATAATAATAATGTCCAACAAAATATTAAGAAAACCATGGCTTTGGTCCTTTAACTGGAACATTTTTAGCGTGTGTGGAGATCTGTAGACTGAGCTAGTGCTGCATTATGAAAAGGCTCCAAGCCGAAGCCTTCTTGATGAGCCCAACCTTTATCAAAGTGGTCTCAGCGAGGAAAAGTAAATCAAATAGTCGGTCCAAGTACAGATATTATTGTTTCACAGCCCTTTTCGCCAACCAGGGGCAAACGAAGGCATCGTGACACCCGGGGCGACAAACCGCTATGTACGGTGCCGCTACGTACAGTGCACCGTACATAGCGACTCCGCACATGCGCTGTACATAGTAGTTTGCTGGCACCACCGCTCCAGCGCTGTATGGACTGTGCCGGGATCCTCTGATAGCGGCTGCAGCTGCGAATGGAGGATGCGCCGTTCGTGGCTGTAGCGACGGTGAAGGGATCCCACCACCGTCCATACGGCACTCAAGCGCAGGTGCCGGCAAACCGCTATGTACAGCGCATGTGCGGCGTCATTACTTACAGCGCATGCGGTTTGCCACCGGTGCTGGGATCCTATGCTCACGGCTGCAGCTGCGAACGGAGGATCCTCCACATGCAGTTGCGGCTCCGCGATGGCTTCTCATGCCGCCGCAAGCCCCCATGGGGTGCCTTCTTGTCAACCCCCCAGACATGGCACCTGGGGCGCACCGCCCCTGCCCCCCTGTTGCAACACCACTGTCACCAACCACAGATTGAGAACTTCTGACCCCAGTGCAATGGATTGATACACATGGATGTGCATTTTGAAGTAGCCATTTCAGCCTATCCTAGCTTCGTCCTTGTCTCATGATGGTGTTCCGTGGTTACCAAAGGAGCTTAATCTTGTTTTTATAGTAGGGGGAAAGGAGCTTTGCTAAATAGGAAGGGGTTGCTGAACTCCTATCTCTGTAAGTGGCCTATGTTCTGTAGGTAAGGATAGCCAAGTTCCCCAATTTATTCACAGCTGACGAAGCTTTGAACTAGCCCAAAGTCACCCATTAAGCGTCATGGGTGAGTGGGGGGGGGGGTTGAACCCTGGCCTCCCAGGTCCAACTCTAACCACTACACCTCACTGAGCCTCTCTGACGTCCTCTGGAGATGCAGCAGCTGGTGTCCAATCTACACATTAGTCTGAGAGGTGAACATCAGGTTGATTTGTATGAGAATCTTCAGAGACCCCCTTGTACTCTTTCTATCTGTCTCTGCTGTATTTTGATACATCCAGGGTGGAACTCACACAGGTCAGAAGGCAGCAACAGCAGAATCCTATTATTTTCAAGCACACTCCACCGCTGTCATTATTTATTGCGCAGGGCAAGTTTACTCCTTGTTGTTGTTTTTGCAATGGGAAATGAAAGCCCCTCATGGAAAATGTATACATCAGAGACCTCTCTGTGGAGTGGGCGGAGAAGAGTTCGGTCAATTCTGCTCTCAAAGCTTCCTTGTTTGGGGAAATTGTTATTCTACAGCTGTATGGCGAGTCTCTTTTGAAGTCGGGGAATGCACCATTGAACCTTCGCTGAAGGAATTGCTGGTTTATTTGCTTGAAAGGATCTCTGGGATGGATGGTAAGGGCTACCCAAAGTGTTGGGACGCGAGTCATGTTTCTGCCTTGTAGCGGAGTTGCTCTGCAGTAGCTTCTGGAGAGATGTAAGGGAGCTCTTTGACCAAAATGTGATTATTGCAGAATAATACTTTTTCTTTTTTCTTTGAGGACACGTCTATCGATTGTTGGTGTACATGAAAGCTAGAGGACTGTGCTATATCCACCCATATTGTTAATAGGGCTGTCACCTGACTGGGAAAATACTGTCATCGGCCCCCCCCAGTACATTTTCCACATGCCCCACTCCTAGAAGAAGAGAGAAGTGGTTTGGTTTGGTTTGGTTTGGTTTGGTTTGGTTTGGTTTGGTTTGGTTTGGTCTGGGTGAGGTGTGCTGTGGCACCTGAGGCCAATTGGCCAATGGGGAAAGTTAATGGTTAGAATTGGTTAGGGGGTTGTGCTAATAACGCCAAGGTTGCAGGTTCAATATGGGACAGCTGCATATTCCTGCACTGGAGGGGGCTGGACTAGATGGTCATTGGGGTCCCTTCCAACTCTACAATTCTATGATTCTATGAAGTGCTGTTGTGGCGTACTTGCGGGTAGGCCATGTTGGCACAGGCTGGGGGTGCAAATCCCACACCTTTCCACTCTGGGCTTTTTAGTCACTCTTGAGAGTTGAGTAGGAATTTGTGTGGGGAGCTCCGACCGGCATTTGGACTTACCTTTCATTTGCCTACTTTGCACTGTAGGGTGTTGGAGAGGCAGTTTTGCAACTTGGCTTGTCTGGCATTTCCTCCGAGCAGGTAACAGTCTTGAAAAAATGGCTGCTTGAATATCTGAGGCATTATTGGGCTAGAGTGCTGCTCAGCCACCTACCTCTGGCTAGTCTTTTGTGGGTACTGGGGATGCCCTTTATACCTGGAAAGCCCACCTGGGTGAACGCGGGCCAGCAGGGCCGCACCACACCTGTCAGGCTCAGCCCCAAGGTGCGTGCTGTAGCAGGAGAGTTTTCTTCTAAACCTTGCTGCATGGCCACAGCATGCAGCCCAGGAGACTGGGGGGACAGAACCCTCCCCATTTATTGCAAAATCGCCTGCCCAGACAAATTTAATTTGGTTCGTTCAGACTGGTTTGTTCACTTTGTTTCAGATCCTCCAACGTGTTTTGCTTACGAAATGAAACCTGTGTCTCAAAAGGCTATTTGTCTTGACGCTTCTTTGGTGTGTTGGCAAAGCCTCTTTGCTGACTTAAAGGAAAAGAATCTGCATATGCTCTCACTGCTCTGCTCCACCTCACTGAGATTGTCCATCTTTTCTCTTGCCTCTGTTGCCGCTGCCTGTTTGCTTGCCATTCCTTCTGTGCTTACAATTCATGATCCCTCCAAGAGGAAAAGCTCCTACCTGCTCCACCTTGCTCTTCCCCTTGCTTGCTCATTCAGAGAAGGTGGGTAAACTCTGTGCAGAGGACTCTTCTGCAGGTGAGAAGTGGATTTTGGAGCGGATGGTGGCATTCCACCACTGCATAGATTGATCAGCTCTTCTGCATAAATCTTCTCTGTGATCCCTAACCTACATTTTCTCAGCACAGGCTAGCTTGAGTATGCAGGGGAGCCTGACAGCCCATGGAGATGAAGTGATGGGGGGCAAGATGGACCTGCTGACCCCAACCTTATTATTATTTTATTTCAGTGATCTCTATGCAATTCCCTTTGCTCAAGCAGTTTTCAACAAAACAAAGATCAAGATACGTAAAACAATGTGATCCTTAAAAACGCATAATGAATCAAAGAAGGACAATTACAGCAACAGTCGGATTATCTGCTCCAAACACCCACTGGGAAAAAGCTGTCATTTAACTAACTGCCTAAAACCATAGAGAGATGGGGCTAGGCACATCTCAATAGGGAGGGAGTTCCAAATATGAGGAACCACCACCATTAAATGCCACATTTCTTCCCATTTGCTCAAGGCAGAGCAAATGGTTCTCTTCCTACCCACCCTGTTCTATCGTTACAACAACCTTGTGAGGTAGGTTAAACCGATAAAGAAGGACTGGCCCCAAGCTACCTAGTGAAGTTTGCAGCCGAACCTGGGTGTTATGTACTGAGTTGAATAGGATCCAAAAGGCAGCAGTCTGATTGGTCCTAGAACAATAGGGTCCAGAATGCAGCAGTCTGATTGGTCCTGGAACAATAGGGTCCAGAATGCAGCAGTTTGATTGGTCCACAGGATCCACCCAATCCAGCTCCAGGTGGAAGTGAATCCACAACCTGATTGGCCTACAGGTGAATCCCGGAATTAGCCAATAACGTGGGGCCCATTGTGTAAATAATGTATATAAAGCAGACATTCTGGGGGAACTTCCATTCCTCCTCACCACTATGAGCTGAATAAAGAGCATGAAATCCACGCTCGACTCTGAGTATATTTCACTGGGTCTCTCCAGTCTAGTCCAGCTCTGTCAACATCACAACACCTGACTCCTGATTATCCCAAGAATTGTATTTGCACTGAGCCCGATAGAAGGCGGCTTCGTACAGCTTGGCTGGGTGTGATTCAGTATCTGCAGGAGGAGAACAAACAAGCAAAACAAAGCCCTCAATGGCTATTTTCAAGCTTTGCCTCTTGTACATTTGATTAAGAGTGTGTGAAGGTGCCTCATTATTGACAAATTACTGCTGCTCCTGTCTTCAAAACCCTAAGAAACTTCTTATCTGCCAGCAGGAATGTCAGAATTTTAATGCACTTTCTGCCTGTGTGTTTGGGTTTAGTGTAGTTGCTATGACATACATGAAGACATTTGCTGAGCTCATTCAAAGGGATTTTTGTGTTGGGAAAATGCTGCCTGAAATCTCTTATCTGTATGCCTCCCAGGGATGCACGGCTCTTTCATCCATTGCTAGTGGATTCTCACTTGCCTTCTCTTTATTTTAAAGGGGGGGGAATGATCTAAATCTAATGTGAAATGTGTGAACAATGGCTTTGTTTGAAAAATGGCTTAATATAGTGATACTTTTGCTTAAGGGGAAAAAATAGGCACTAGATAGGCAGCACTGATGATCTGGGGTCTCCAAAAGATTAGATTAATTTTTGGCTTTTCTGGCCGAAGAATTGAGGTCAGGATTCAGATACCAACAATACGATCATTATCTTTTTACTCTCTCTTTTTCTTTTGTGCAGAGCATCCTCAATAGCTCAAAAAGTGACAGGAACCACAAGCAATGTAGAATGCCTTCTAGCATATATAACATAAATGCAAGCACCAGGCTGGACCATAAAATCTTCTAGTCTAGGTTTGTTCAGTTTGTGGCCCACTAAGACACAACGAGCCAGGATCCAGGCTGCTGGTTCTGGGATGGCAGGGGTGCGAGCTTTCATCCCAAGTGGGACAGAAGGAGTTCTGCAGTCCAGAATGGTCAGGGATCAAGTTCTGAGGTGACAGAAGAGGCAAAGAGAGAAGGCGCTGAGGCCCGGGCTTGGCAACCTGGTTCCCTGCAGCTGTTTTGACTTCCATCAGCCCCAGTCACCTCCATGCTGGCTGAGGCTGATGGAAGTTGTAGTTCAAGACTTCTGGAGAGCACCACATAGCCAAAAGCTGGCTTAGGCAATGTCCTCACACAAGAGACAAGTTGATTCGGCTGAGGAGCCTGACCTTATTTCCATGCGAAATATGAAGGGTATCATACAGTGTCCTCTGCTTACGCAACAGCCACATCGGAACGGAGAAACTGCAAATGATGTGTGTGTGTTTATTTTGCAGCAGACTGCCTTGTGCTTTCTTCCGAAGCAATTCCACCATTTCATTCTCCTTTTAAAAAGCATTTATATATAGCAGGGTGGCTGCTTTCCACTTTCCTGTTCCAGCATGACCTCGAAATGGTTTGCCAAATGCCAGTGCAGCCACAGATCATTAGAATAGCTAAAAGAACAAGAGGTTTCATTGCTTTTGCAAAGGCCGCCTCTGCCTCTGGAAGGAAGCCATCGAGTTGGCACTGAGCTTCTTGGAAGAGACAGCTTCACCTTTGCCCTTGCACCTCGCAAGATGCCGCTGGGCTTTCTGTCCCGAAAGATGGCATTTTTGTGGCAGTGCGCATAGACAAGAAACAAGCAGCATGCAGCTTCACCTCATCGGCTGTGTCAGCGGTTCTGCCCTTGCAGCCTCTTCCTCAACCTCTGACCTCTTTGCCTGCCTTGCCTCTTTTGATCCCATTGGCTGATCTACTTTGTGTGTCACAGAGAACCTTTTTCACTCTCCGGTCTGTGTTTAGCAAAGCTGCTCTGGTGTCACAGTAGACTTTGAGCCTGGCAGCTGAGCTGCTAACTGGGAACTGCATATTCTTTTAGATTTAGAATTTCAGGGCTCTTGGGCAGCTCTTATTAAATGAGGAGAGAGCAGCAAATGGTACTATGCAATCCTCTGTTCCATTACAGTGGTACCTCGGGTTAAGAACTTAATTCAACGGAGGTCCGTTCTTAACCTGAAGCACCACTTTAGCTATTGGGGCCTCCTGCTGCCGCCGCGCCGCCGCTGCACGATTTCTGTTCTCATCCTGAAGCAAAGTTCTTAACCTGAAGCACTATTTCTGGGTTAGAGGAGTCTGTAACCTGAAGCGTCTGCAACCTGAAGCGTATGTGACCCGAGGTACCACTGCACATCCAGTTCCACAGTTTACCGTAGTTTTCCATGTATAACACGCCCCCGTGTATAAGATGACTCCTATTTTTGGGGACTCGAAATTAAGGAAATGGGGGGAGATTGCCCAGAGTTGTTAAGCTTTTGGGGGGGGATTGCCCAGAGATTGCCCAGACACCAATCACCAGCCCATTAATCACTGACAATCTCCTGCTCATGGCTGCCACCAATCGCACATCCCCCCTTTGCACTATCCCTCTATAAGACGACCCCCAAATTTTAGCATTTGACTATAAGGGGGGAAAACCACACTCATCTTATACACAGAAAAATTCAGTATTCTCTTCTGAGTGCTTAACAGACAGTCAATCCAGTTGTTAACAATCTTTTATTCTTTACTGTTTTTATTTCACAGTACAAAGTTCCAAGGGGTGGCCAAAATCCCTCAAAAGTCCCTCAAGGTTGTTGCTCTCTGTCTCTTTTCAGGCAAAGTCCTTAGTTATAAAATAAATCCATCACAAAGAAGTATCTTTAAAGTCCACTCTTCCCGAAAACTTTGCATTCCATTGCTTTAGGGGAGGGTAGATAACGCAGATCCCAAGGGAAAAACATGACTTAAAATATTGCCTCCCCTCCCCTCCTTCCACCGCTCAAGTAGAGCAGAAATTAGCATCTTTCATTCTTTCCAAACCTATCCAAACAGATGATTTTCTCCTGCAGCATAAATCAGGATCTTTTCAGAGGGGTGCCTCTTTGCTTGCCAATTACCACTCCATAAGACACACCTGACCATAAGATGCACCTAGTTTTTAGAGGAGGAAAAGAAGAAAAAAACTATTCTGAACGAAACAGTGGATGTATGATTTTTGTGGTTCATGCTGTGGCCACAGACATGTGATTTGATGGTGAGTAGCCCAATGCAAAAATCCTGAGAATCCACGTGGATCCATGCTTTGTAACCATGTTTTTACGCCATTGCAGTGCCATGAAACAGTGGGTGTGCGTTTTTTTGGTGCAGGCTGTAGGACATGCTGTGTGATCTGATGGTGAATTTGGGGTGACCCAATGCAAAAATCCTGAGGATCCATGTGGATCCGTGCTTTGTAACCAAGTTTTTGCTTGCCAGTTACGGTATGTCCAAATTCAAAGGTATTCTGCAGCTCACCAGATGCCTGGAAAGTGATGGAGTGATGTTGTTTTTATCTGCGGCATTAAGGACAGTCTAATCCAGTCTGGAACTCTTCTCTGGGGTAGATCTGAATGTTCAAGAGACTTTCTCCGCTCCCCATGCCCATACACAATGGCTCCTGGCAGAGACATGATCTGAACCAGGGACTGGTTCTGCCCCAGAGCTTGCTTTTAAGTCCTGGTTTCAGACATGGTGATCAAAAGATGCTTGGTTCTGTACCATGTGTGATTCATTGTTCTCAACTGAGTCTCCAGACAGCTGAGAATTTTTCAAGCTAGAAGATTTGATTTCCAGGCAGGTTTAAACCCCAGCACATCTCTCTTTCAAAATTAAGAACTCCAGGCCTCCTCCACCCGCAAGGAAGGGGATTTTGATGGCATCATTTCGACCCGCAATAATTCATTTCCCTTATGTGGGCATCTTTTCACAATGCAATCTCTTTCTGCTAGTGGCCATACCGTTATGCCTTTGGGGCTAGGAGCTCTAACCTGTGTTTCAAAGGAGCGCGCCGAAGCAGGAAACACTTTTTTAAAAAAATGTCGAACCTGGGTGGGTGAGATATTTTGTTTTCTTTTATGAAATTGCCTAGGTTCCATCTCCGATTAGTCATCTTTTTCCTTTTGTGGCTGGCGGACTTCAGCCAATATGTGTGAATGTGAATTCCTTTGAATGTGAATTCCTATCCCTTAAGGCCTTCAGATAAATTGAGGCTTAAGACACCTATGGTTTCTGTAATGGGGAAGCGTAGTGGATTTTACACAGATGGGGAGAGTGAAAGCCCAGGGATGTTGAAAGGTGCACTGTTCCCAGGTGGGATACAGATATAGACAGGGGTGGATTTAGGGCTGAGTGAGCAGTGCACACTCACTGGGTGCTGAGCTGGGATGGGCGCCATCTCAAAGCCTGGTAAGCAAAGTGCTGGGCTTTGGGATGAAGTGTGAGGCTCTGGCAAGGTCCTAGAGCCCTTCCACATCCTTCCCAAAGCCTAGTTATCACTTCCCCAGCTTTGAGAAGGAGATGGAAGGGCACTAGGATCCTGCTGGCACCTCCTTAACTGCCTTTGGGAAGGCAGCTTGGGGGGGTGCAGACATCCAATTTTGCCCTCACATGGGGTGCCATAGCACCCTGGGGAGCATGGATGTGCTAATCTCTTTTTCCAGCAAAACAGCCTCAGGCGAATGGAGGCTGTTTGAAGGAGAGACAGAACTTTGATTTTTTTTTTAAGCCCTGGATGTAAGATATGAATTAAGATATTCTACCTATGCTAGGATCAGTATACAGTGGTACCTCGGGTTACAGGTGCTTCAGGTTACAGACGCTTCAGGATACAGACTCCGCTAACCCAGAAATACTACCTCAGGTTAAGAACTTTGCTTCAGGATGAGAACAGAAATCGCGCAGCAGCAGCGGGAGGCCCCATTAGCTAAAGTGGTGCTTCAGGTTAAGAACAGTTTCAGGTTAAGAACGGACCTCCGGAATGAATTAAGTTCTTAACCCGAGGTACCACTGTATCATACTATTCAACTATCTAAATGTAACTTTATTGTTTTAAGTTGTTTAGGAGTAAAGTTCTGTCGTAAAGCTTTTGAACCATATTTTTGGACTGGAGGATTTTCATTTTAAAGAAGAGTTGGTTTTTATTCATCCAATTTGCTTCCACATGTGCAATACTAATAGCCTCAGTACTTCCGACATGCTTTAACATGGCTGCACATGTGGTCTTGGACTGTAAGAATGCCTCTTGCTTGCCTGGATGAAAAATGGAGAGATATGGAAGGGACTGGCAGTCTAGAAACATCTGAGTTTAGCATGGCTGGAATGTGCCTGATGGTACAAAGTTTAAGGGTTCCTCCATTCACTTTCCCCTTTGTCCCTGGTCCTTTCCACCACCAGCAAAAATAAAAAAGGAAGCAGAAATTGCTGGAGTTTACACATTAGTCTGTGGTCAGGAATAGAAATCTGACAACTGAATACGATCACTATTTGTTCACGTTGTTCTTGCTTTTAAGTCTGCAAGTGATGCGTTATTTGCGTGTTCAGACCCAGAAACCTCCCCCCTAAATAAATTCACACATGACCCAAATTTTGGTTTTGGGTCACAACTTTATTGATTACAGAAAGTGACTGGTTGCATAGGCTCTGGTTCAACTAGCTCCCTGCCATGCAGGTAGCGCTGACCCAGGGTTCCAGCAGAGGTCAGCCAAGGGTGAATGGAAAGCCGGGAACAGGCTATCTCTGCCACCCAAATGCCCCCCTGGACTCAGGCACGGGCAGAACCCCCTCACAGGGGTTGACCAAACCATTGAGTCCCTGGATTCCTTTAATGGAATACCCTTCACATAGGGATGGCTAGAGCGTTCTCCCATCCCTATTACCTAAACCAGAGCCTATCTGCAACCTTCCAAGTTGTGACAATTTGCTACGTGGCAGGCGAAACCCAAATGGCACCAGCCAATCAGCCAAGTGAGGAAAATTCCTGCTGTGCCCCTGTCCCAACGACAGACGACACACGATGACCTAGCAAGGTCAAGCACACAGCCCTAAAAGTAGGGAGAGGTGGGCTGGTGTTCCGAATGCATGCGCCAAAAGAGGAAGCTCAGGGTCATGTGCATGGGCATAAATAGGTCCCTCAAACTGTTTGGACTGTGTCCCATTGGCCAGATTGCACCCAGCTTCGAGGGACCTACCAATCGGGTGTGTGGCTGACCGATCGTACCCACCCGCAACACAGGGTGTCGGTTTTCCAGGTTTCACTGCAATACATGCCCTCTTTAAGGGAGGACCCATTTAATTACTTTTTTTAAAAAAAACCCATTGCTTTGTTGTTTCCTTTACACTGAAATGAACGTAAGTTATGTATATAGTTACGTAATGTAAGTTACGTAAATATATACATAACTTACATTAAGTAGTGAGCAGCAAGACGAATAACATAGTTATTTGGCGGACCCCGAAATGCAGCAGGGCAGAAACAGCTCTGATTGTGATGAATACAAGTTACAGCAGAAATTGCTGCCTTCTTATGCCCCTTCCCGTGGAAGATGTTTACCTTGCTAGCCAGGGTAGATGACTCTCACAATTAAAAGAAGTTGACACAGGGTAAAGCATGAAATTTGTTCAACCTCAGTTAAATCTGTAGTTTCACAATTCAGATGGATGATGATGGCCACCTTCAAATAGCACATGGAAGATGGGGCACACTTGTTTTCTGCTGCTCCAGGGGGTAGAACCCAAACCAATGGATTCAAATGATGAGAAAAGGGATACTGACTAAGCATTAGGGAAGAACCTTCGGATGGTAAGAGCTGCTTGACAGTGGAATGGGCTTCCTAGGAAGGCGGTGGCACAATCTGGCTAGTTGGCAGTTAGAGCCCACTCAGGAACAGTTGTGGGCAGGACTTCTGCATTGCGGGGGGTTGGACTAGATGACCCTCAGGGTCCCTTCCAGCTCTATATTTCTATGATTCAATGAAATGGTTAGGAGTGCACAAAGCGTTTCAGAGCAATATTGTTTTTGCACAAAGATGTGTATGAATACTCTCAACTTATGCTGAAGATTACAATATTGGTTGGGTTTTGTGTGTGCCTGCATGGTGGAGGGAAGGAGGGGGGGAGATCCTCAAAAGCAGATTTTTTTCAAATGTCATGCTGATGGAAAATAAACTACAAAGTGCTTTGCTTCGTTAAGGGCACAGAAGAACAAATGCATCGCTTTCAAGTTCAATTTATCTTTCCCTTTTGATGTGTTCCTTGGTGTAAGATCTATGCTTAGATCTTCCTTTCTTTTTAAAAATTCTCCCTGTCATCAACATATTGTTTCACAAGTGGGTTATTGCTTAACATTCCATTTGGTGAGTTTGTCAAAGGTCATATGGTTAGTCACTGTAGAGGATGCTTCTCTCTGTGATATATATATATGGTATTGTATTGTGTGTTACATGCTTTCACCTTTCTGAAATGAATTGTTTATCTGACCTTCAAGCTATTTGATGCACTAAACTTAAGTTGTGGATTCTGCGAGTTGCCATAGGCTAAAGGAATGAAAAGGAATATAAACAAAGTATGTCAAGAAACTGATAAGTCACCCAACAGCTTGAAACATCATAACTAGACACTGGAAAGACCCATCAGGAGTGAATATAGACCACTGATTCCAAAATGTATGGGAAACTGCCCTACTAGAAGAGTTAACCAATGAACTTAAACTAGCATGGGGGCAAGCAAAGGAGGATGCCTTCACCCTGGTGTGGCTCCCGTTTATCACATATACAGTGGTACCTCAGGTTAAGAACTTAATTCGTTCTGGAGGTCCATTCTTAACCTGAAACTATTCTTAACCTGAGGTGCCACTTTAGCTAATGGGGCCTCCCGCTGCTGCCACGCCGCCACTGCGCGATTTCTGTTCTCCTCCTTAAGCAAAGTTCTTAACCCGAGGTACTATTTCTGGGTTAGTGGAGTCTGTAACCTGAAGTGTCTGTAACCTGAGGTACCACTGTACAGCACAACAAGACAATGATCTATTCCCCCATTGTTGTTTAGTCGTTTAGTCGTGTCTGACTCTTCATGACCCCATGGACCAGAGCACGCCAGGCACCCCTGTCCTCCACCGCCTCCCACAGCTTGGTCAAACTCATGCTGGTAGCCTTGAGAACACCATCCAACCATCTTGTCCTCTGTCGTCCCCTCCTCCTTGTGCCCTCCATCTTTCCCAGTATCAGGGTCTTTTCCAGGGAGTCTTCTCTTCTCATGAGGTGGCCAAAGTATTGGAGCCTCAGCTTCACGATCTGTCCTTCCAGTGAGCACTCAGGGCTGATTTCCTTCAGAATGGATAGGTTTGATCTTCTTGCAGTCCATGGGACTCTCAAGAGCCTCCTCCAGCACCATAATTCAAAAGCACCAATTCTTTGGCGATCAGCCTTCTTTATGGTCCAGTTCTCACTTCCATACTACATCACTACTGGGAAAATCATAGCTTTAACTATATATAACTATACTATTCCCCCATAACAGCATACAAATTGATATGGCTAATCCGACCCAACAACCCCTCAGCCCACAAATAAACGAATCGCACTGCAACCAACCGAACGCAACCAACCAAGCTCTGGGCTCTCCAATCTCTTGCAATGGCAACTATATATATATATATATATATATATATATATATTTGCTTTCGTAGATTTTCACGGGTACAGGAATGCAGGTTTTGGTGTCCTCGGGTGTCTTCCCGTGTAAAAGTTGGGGTGTCTAGGCGACGTTTCGACGAGGTCTCACTCGTCATCTTCAGGCTGGTGCTTTCGGCTTCTTGTTACTGGAACAGAGCAGGATCTCAGTGTTTGAGTTCCTATAAATACTGTTGAGGAGGTGTGGTGTATAGCCTCCAATGTTCTGGGCAGAGAGGAAGTTCCCAGGCTAGTGTGCCTTTTCTTCTTTTGTTCCTTAATTGCTTGAGGGATATCTTGAGTGATTTCTTGAGTGATATCCTGACATCTGGAAATTAGCCCTCCCCACAAAAACTGACACCAGATCCAGAGGCACACAGAACGCCATCACCAATCAACCACACCAGACCCAAACCCAGACCCTCTCCACAGATAAATTACAGACACCATCCAGTAGCCAAACCACGATGGCACCTCCGGATGCTGCACCCCCCTGCAATCCCTACACAGATCTGGCTGGCACAGGCCACAAAACCACAGCTCGCCCCTATACACGAAGCCAAGCCAGAGCACAACAAAGCAGTACAGCCATCTTCTCAGAAAAACTCTTCACAAAGTTCAAGAGGTCAAGACACAAAAGCTTTAGCAACTAATCCACACCTAATGACCCACCTAAGTGGTACTCAGGATATCACTCAAGAAATCACTCAAGATATCCCTCAAGCAATTAAGGAACAAAAGAAGAAAAGGCACACTAGCCTGGGAACTTCCTCTCTGCCCAGAACATTGGAGGCTATACACCACACCTCCTCAACAGTATTTATAGGAACTTCGTGACCCCATGGACCAGAGCACGCCACTGCCTCCCGCAGTTTGGTCAAACAAGTCCCCCCAAACGCCAAGTTCCTCTGAACATTTTAATATCAACAGTGTAGTATCCAGGGCCAGCCCACCTATGAGGCAAGGCGAGGTGACTGCCTCAGATAGCAGGATTTATTGGGAAGCAGATCCTAATCCAGGCTTCCTCGACCTCGGCCCTCCAGATGTTTTTGGTCTACAACTCCCATGATCCCTAGCTAGCAGAACCAGTGGTCAGGGATGGTGGGAATTGTAGTCTCAAAACATCTGGAGGGCTGGGGTTGAGGAAGCCTGTCCTAATGTCAATCTTTCTTCTCCCCTTGTTCCTGATGTAGATCTTCCCTTCTTCCCCGGCATGGAAGTGGGGTGCTATTTTGGGGTCTGCCTCAGGTGCCAAAATGTCTTGGGCTGGCCCTGTTAGTACTCCACACATAATATTTTTATGCAGCTTGTATTTTGAATGCTCGCAGCAGAGCCTGTGGAAATTAATTTGAGTTTGCAATGAAGACCTCTTGAAACAACAATACCTCTAATCCCCCTTCCAAAATATAATATAAATCTGATTTTAATTTTTTGTTAAGCTTCTTGAAATGGATTATGCAAGAGGCTGGTGATATTTACATTGCACCACGATCAGCTGCATCTTCAGTAAAACGTTCTCTCTGCAGTAACTGAAGGTAAGGAGTCTGTGAAGTGCTCTTCCACGCTCATTTATTAACTTGTTTGTTGCCTTCTCCTTCATATTTCTTACATTTCCATCTTGTCCTTTTCACTAAGGCAGGCAGAGCCATAGTTTGAATCTCAAAACAATCTTCTGGGGTCGGTTTGACTTGAGAGATGTCAATTTGTTTTCAAGCTACCCAGCACTGCTTCATGGCTGGGTGGAGTTATGAAAACCCCCCTCTCTCTCCAGGACTTTGGGGAACATCGAAAAAGACTAGTAAGTGGAGACCAAGAAAATTCGGGGGGGTGTGTGTAGCAGGGCAAAGCAATGTCAGTGTGATCTACTGGATAGAGGCTCAAGTGAAGGAGAGACAGTTTCAATCTCCACTCAGACACAAACCTCATGGGATAATCCAAGTCACTCTCTCTTAGCCATGGGCAGGCAAATGTAAGGCCTGCGGGCAGGATCAGGCCCAATTGCCTTCTGGATCCGGTCCGATGGGGCCCTTCATATCCCATCGGCGTTGAAAGTCTTCAAGGCCAAGGTGATCCCGACAATAGCTTATGCCATCTCAATCTGGGGGACCTTTGCCAACCTATCTCACCTGGAGGTCATTCAAAATCAGTTTTTAAGAGGGATATTGAAACTGCCCAACTGTGTAAGTAATACAGCGTTACGCATGGAACTTAATATTGTATCCCTGGAAAATGCTCTGTGGAAGCACATACTTTGTCACTGGTTATCTCTATGGCACAATCTCCCAAACTTGTACTTGATACAATGTATGTGGAGAGATGATTTCCAGAGCCCATGGGTAAAAAATTTACAGCTGAAAATTACGGCAATGGGAATCTCCCCATCCAAATTACTAGAGCAGGACATAGTCCCAGCTAAAAGAACAGTAACCTGTAAGCTAGAGGAGATGGACTTGCAGCAGAAAATGATCTTGGGCAATGGTACCTGCTCACCTCTAAACCTTGGTTTATTACCCCTCTTAAGGCTCCCAAACTATTTGAATTCCTTAACTTCCTCAGCTCATAGATATGCCTTTGTAAAGGCAAGATTCAACACCTTCCCATCGAACGTGCTGAGAAATAGATTCTCCAATGGACAGATATCGCTCTTATGTGATTGTAATAGTGGGGCACCGGAATCGTTGCATCACATAATTTTTGACTGTGCTTTACACCTACCGGCCAGGAGCAAGTTTCTTGCTCAATATCTTAAGGGAATTGCCGATGATACAATTGAAGCCAAACTGAGATATCTACTAATTGATGATGACCCCCTAAAATCACTCATGGTTGCCAGATTCCTGATCAGCGTCCTATCCCTAAAGAAGAGAAACGGTCTCCTGTGTGATTCGGACAACCCCTTTAAACCATGACCTATGTTTTAGGTGATATCACCATTGTTTTAAATCATGATCTATGTTTTAGGCGATATCACCATTGGATATCCCTGATTAATTTATGAGCAGAGGGTGATGTATAGGTTACAAATTTATTGCAATGTATGGTGGTGGTTTCTGTTTTGTATGATGGTGGTTTTTGTTTTTGTTTTGCTTTGGTTACTGTTTGTCTTTTGCAAGTTTTGGCGATTTTAAATTTGGAGTTTTAAGTATAATATGTTGGTATGGGAAACTGTCGTGTAACGGGCCAATGGCCGTAATAAAGATCAATCCAATCCAATCCTTCTGGATCCGGCCCGCAGATGGTCCGGGAATCGCCGTGTGGATCACCAGTGCACACGTTCTTTCCCTCTCCCTCACACGGCGGTGGTGCCTCCTCCCTCCCTCCTCCTGGCTTCTCCCCGCCCTGCCTAGAGTAGGAAGGGGGCTGGGCTTTGTTGGTGCCAACAGCAGCGGCCGCCATTTTAAGCAGCCCCTTTTTAAGGAGCCCTTTCGTGCACTGCTCATCGTCCCTCCGCTGCCGCCACCAGCCCCTACTGCTCGCAAGACACAGGTAAGCAGCCACCAGGGCTTGTTGTGCTCTTGCATCATTTCACACTCCAAAATATAGTCCAGCCTCCCACAAGGTCTGAGGGACAGTGGACTGGCCCCCTGCTGAAAAAGTTTGCTGACCCCTGCTCTTAGCTATCCTACTCCACATGATTGTTGTAGGCAGTGCTGTTTGTCTATAAAAAGAGGTGCCAGAACTCATCGTGAATGCCTCCCTTGTTCTGTTATAATGGCAATGACACCCACCAGAGAGGTGTCAGAACAGACTTCCGGCGAGTTCCAGCTGGGAAAAAAGCCCTGGCTGTAGGAATAAAGTGGTAGAAGAGAGAACCTCTGAGCTTCTTGGAATGACCAGTTTGCAAAGAAGGAATCAATGCACTTTTGAGGGGGCCAGGGTTGCAAGAGAAACTTTTTCAACCCATGTTCCACATTCCCTGATGGATAACCTTTGAGGGGGTCCATGCTAGTGGCAGTAGGGCCAAAGACATATACAGTGGTACCTCGGGTTACAGACGCTTCAGGTTACATCTGATAACCCAGAAATAGTGCTTCAGGTTAAGAACTTTGCTTCAGGATGAGAACAGAAATCGTGCTCTGTGCCAGTGTGGTGTAGTGGTTAAGAGTGGTAATCTGGGGAACCAGGTTCGTGTCTCCGCTCCTCCATCAGCTGCTGGGTGACCTTGGGCCAGTCACACTTCTCTGAAGTCTCTCAGCCCCACTCACCTCACAGAGTGTTTGTTGTGGGGGAGGAAGGGAAAGGAGAATGTTAGCTGCTTTGAGACTCCTTAAAGGGAGTGAAAGGCAGAATATCAAATCCAAACTCTTCTTCTTCTAGAGCCTGCTTGTTTTGCCATTCCCTTTTTCTCTTCCTGCAGTGATTAGGCAGCAGAATGAAGCAGGCTGAGAGTTGGCCAGTGGGGGGGGCAGAGCCTCACAGGAGGAGATGCCATGGGCCCTGTCAGATGACTCTATGGACCTGAGTTGGCTTTCAGCGCCTTGCAGCTGGCCGAGGGAGGTTCTCAAACCTGGAGCCCTGCTGGTTTGCTACTTAGACTCAGTTGTGCACACAGCTTTCCTGTAAAGGTAAAGGGACCCTGACCATTAGGTCCAGTCGTAGCCGACTCTGGGATTGCGGTGTTCATCTCGCTTTATTGGCCGAGGGAGCCGGTGTACAGCTTCCGGGTCATGTGGCCAGCATGTGGCGAACCAGAGCAGCGCACGGAAACGCCGTTGACCTTCCCGCCGGAGTGGTACCTATTTATCTACTTGCACTTTGACGTGCTTTCGAACTGCTAGGTTGGCAGGAGCAGGGACCAAGCAACGGGAGCTCACCCTGTTGCGGGGATTCGAACCGCCGACCTTCTGATTGGCAAGTCCTAGGCTGTGTGGTTTAACCCACAGCGCCACCCGCGTCCCTTTTCCTGCATTACTTTCCTGCATTACATGAATCCTGGCAGCTCCGGATGTGACTCAGAACTAGACCAGGCTTTTCCAATGGATAGGTGAATCCTAAATAGAAATAATGTTTCACTCTTGGGTCATTTTTGGGAACAGTTTCTGGAAACCCTTGGCTTGTGTCCACCCTACACTATATCACCAGCTGGAACATCCTTCTTTCCTGTACAGGCTCTCCATTTTGCCATCTGCTGCCAATTTAACATCTCTCTGTGCTGGCAGCTTTCTTATGCCTTGTTTACTTTGCCTTAAAGAAAAAATAAATCAATAGGCAGGAGTTTTAAAGAGGAGTATCTCTAAACCAATTAAGCTCTTGAGGAAGAAAGCCACAATTCCCTCTAGGGTGCTCTGGAAGCATCGGGTCTCACTTGTAGAGCGGAAAAGGGTTTTGTGTTGTTGTTGTTTTCATTTTAATTTTGAATAGGGATCACAGTTCAGGGGAAGAGGGCATATGCAAAAGGTCCTGGGTGCAGATGATGGCATCTCTTGTTATAAAAGGATCTCAGGTGTCAGTGCTGGGAAAGACCTGAGACTTTAGTGAGTGGCTGCCAGTCAGAACAGATGGTACTGGGCGACATAAACCTATGGTCAGACTCTGGTAAGGCATTGCTATTAATTGTTGTTTTTGGTTAGACTTGATAGCTGCTGATTAAACTGATGGCTCCAAGTGACTTGCAACATATCTATCATCTATCTATCATCTATCTATCTATCTATCTATCTATCTATCTATCTATCATCTATCTATCTATCTATCTATATCTATCTATATCTATCTATATCTATCTATCTATCTATCTATCTATCTATCTATCTATCTATCTATCATCTATCTATCTATAGCTCAATGGACATATTATAATATTGACAGATCAATGCAATTCATAAAAAAGGCATTCATCCTTGACAGCATTTCATGTGTGAAAGTCAGGCCTTGTGTCTGATTTTCGCCTTTGGGTCAAGCATCTTTGCCTGAGCCACCCTGTGCTGCGGACAACAGGTTGCGTGGCACAGGTCTCGGTAACCTTGCAGAGTTGAAGAGACACATGTTGGCCATGGAAATTAAGGCTGGTGTGTTGTGCATGTCTGCATCTGCATAATGGCAGGGAGGCCCACTTGCCCAAATCAGATGATACTGCTGGGATTATGTAACTTCAAGAATTGCTGCATGGACTTCCTTGTTTCCTCCTTCCCTCCCCTTTCCCTTCTGCATTGTGTCTATGAGATGGTAAGCCTTTGTTGTTCATCTCTGTTCAGTGCTTAGGATTGGTTGTTGTTGTTGATGCTTTATAAGTTGCTATTGTTCCTAATAATAATAATAATAATTAGGGCCCCTTTTCTTCTTTCTCAGTGTTTACCATGGATGTCACTTCAATAGCATTATTGTTGTTGTTGCTGCTGTTGTTGTTATTTATAGGCTTGCACCCTGGGAAAGTCACTTCAGTGCTGCAAACACAATGGTTTGACTTCACCCCTGGAGGCACACTCCATTCTCTCTCTCTCGAGAGAGATGGATGCCAATAACAACATTATTATTGTATATTTGTTTGTACTTCCGTCTTTTTTCCCCTGGCAGGGACTCAAGGTGGCTTGCAGATAAAAACAAGGCCAACCAAAATGGTATTTATGCTGTGAAGCCATCTGATTTTTTTTGTTTTATAGTTATAGTAAGAGTAATGCTATCTTTTTGGATTGAACACAGTGTTTATTTGCCTGCACCTGCAGGAGTCTTGGGCTCCTATTGCCTTTTCTCAGGGAAAGGGAATCGGAAGGATCTGCTTTCACTTTTGAACTAATCGGTCTTTCTCATTTCATCCGAACAGTGATTCATTTAAAGAAGCCACGATCAAATTGTGATTTGTGTTCCTTGTTTTCCCCTCTAACCATAATTGAAACTAACCAGAGTTCTCCGGACTTTTAGATGTAAAGGAGGATCTCAGGTTAGTTTTGAACATGGCAACTGGGGCTTCCCCTCTCCTTGCAGCCATTCTGGAGTGGGGAGGGCACAAGTTTGAGGCTCGTTTTTTCTTGCTAAACCATAACTTGGTGTTGCGTCTGAACTAGTTGACTGGTGTTCATTCTCTCTGGGACAAAGAAAGCCAAATCAGATCTTTGGTCCATCTAGCTCATTGTTGTTGACACTGGCTGGCAGCTGTTTTGCATCACTTGGGGGCAGGAGTCCTTCCCAACCCTTTCTGGAAATTAAACCTGAGATGTTTTCATTCAAGACTCTTGTCAATTTAGCTCAATATGGTCTACACTGACTGAGAGCCACACCTCAGGTGGGCTCCTTTCTTTGCTCTATCTGGAGATGGAAGGGATTAATCCTGGGATTGATTGCATGCAGAGAGCATGTTCTCTACCGCTCAGCTTGCAGCACTTGCAATAGCAACCAAGGCATATTTGGTATAATCAATTCCTTTGAAAACTATGCTCAGGTTGGGGCGGGCAGTAATCAAGGTGAGAGTCTGCTGTGCTCTGCAAAGCCTGAGAAATGTGATACAAGCAAGATTCATTCCAACGTCACCTTTCCATGCCGGCACAATATATCCAGGAGTGCACCGGTGGATTGATAGCTTTGTAATTGCTGACATTTTTTTCCTGCTTGGTTGAGCATCATTCTCTGTTTCGTTCTCCAGCTACCAATTTCCTTGGCTGTGGCGCATTTGTCACTGTAGGAAGTAAAGAGCAAACAGAAAGAAAACAGGCAAAGTGCTCCCCACTAAATTATTTTAGAATTTGCCCAATAAGCAGCAAAGGTGGCAGGTTCCTTTTTTTTTTTAAAAAAGCAATATACTATAATGCAGCCGATTTGAGAATGACCGCTCCCCGCTTAAAACGGGGCGCGCCCTTTGCGTGGATGCTCGCAGCCCCTAGATCTGGAGCGGCTCCAACAGCATAGGCTTGGCTTTGCCTTCCCTCAGGTGGGATACCTGGAGGTCTCCGCCTACCTCAGTCAGTTGTCCAATCCCACCTGGGGGAAGCGTTGCCAAGGAGACCAGGCCAGGTAGGGGGAGGGATTACCTGCCCACACAATAGAGGGAGGATCTTACCTGGGAATCCTCACTTGGCTCCAGAGCTTCTCCCACCCTACCCGCCCTCAGTTAATGTCTTATTTTGCAGGTTAACTTTTCTTCACAGGTTTTGCAGGTTAACTTTTCTTCACAGGTATGCGGGCGCTGCTACGTTAAGGTCGCTGTTAAAGGGCCGGAAAGGAATTTCCCTGCATTGGCAGGTTTTGCCTTTCCCGTAGCAAAACATCACAACTTTGGCGGTATCAGGCTGGGCGGAATCCTTTTGTCCATCTTCCTCTTTGCAGCGGTGATACCAGGGTTCCCCGTTAAAGGGGTTTCTGAAGGGAGGCTTTGACCGTACGCTGAAAGGTCGTCATTGCTCTCCCCTGCGGCGGCGGCATAACGGGGGCGGCTATCTCTGCTTGAACATATGTTCTCCATCCCCCACACAAACACTGGATAACCTTGATGCTCCCTAGGTCCCCGGCTGGGGACTGGGGAGGGAGAACGCCCAATGCCTGAGCCAAGGTCTACCCACATTTGAAATTTAATAAAGTTGTGGCAAATTTAATCCCATAGCACGTTGTCTTGAGTCGTTATTCCACATGTAGGGTGTTGTTGCTTTTCAGAGCTATTGTTGGCATCCATTGGTCTCAAAAGACAATGGAGTGCACCTCCGGGGGTGAAGTCAAACGACTGCGTTAGCGGCTCTGAAGTGACCTCCCTGGTGCGCAAATGTGCATGGAGATTCTGGACTGGCCAGAAAATAAGGCTCCCCTCTTGGCCATGCTGATGTGCTCCAAAGGAAAGCAGAGCAATACATTTGGCACCAGCTTGGCTCAGTGGCGTAGCGTGGGGGGTGCAGGGGGTGCCGGCCGCACCGGGCGCAACATCTGGGGTTAGGGCAAATCCATGGGTTAGGGGGCGCAAATCCACAGGCTAGGGGGCGCAAATCCATGGGTTAGGGGGCGCAAATTACTTGCCTTGCCCCGGGTGCTGACAACCCACGCTACGCCACTGGCTTGGCTGCAGGAGTTGCTGGAAGGAGGCGTACAAGGCACCATCCAACCACCTTGGGGACTCCACTCCGGATTTGTGTAGGGTTTACTCCATGCGTAGGCAAACTAAGGCCCGGGGGCCAGATCCAGCCCAATCGCCTTCTAAATCCAGCCCATGGACAGTCTGGGAATCAGCGTGTTTTGATATGAGTAGAATGTGTCCTTTTATTTAAAATGCATCTCTGGGTTATTTGTGGGGCATAGGAATTCATTCATATTTTTTTCCAAAATATAGTCCGGCCCACCACATGGTCTGAGAGACGGTGGACTAGCCCCCTGCTGAAAAAGTTTACTGACCCCTGGTTTACTCCTTAGCCTTTCCTTCTCCTTGCAACCCAGGTTGGGGGTGGTGTGTGTGACAGATGATTTCTGTCTAGGGAGTCAGGCAACAGTCTTACCTAGTCCTGTCTTGAGATGCTGGGGATTGAATTTGGGATCTCCCGAATTCAAAACATGTCCTCTTCCCCACTGAGCTACAGGAGCTGAGTCTCGTGCATTGAACTAACTAGCAAAATATTTGCATATAGTCCTCTGGTATTAGAATATTTAATATCAGCACCACCTGCAATGGTGGCAGTCTTTCAAACATAGTTGTTGCTGCCTCCTTCTCCCCCTGCCCCCTTACAGGTAAAACAATCCTGTTGTTATTATTATTATCAAAGCAGTGTATCTTTATCTGCCTGTTTCATTAGGGCTGAATGGATCCCAGAGGTTGAGTTACGGTCTTTATTCAGTTGATACAAAAGCAGCCAGTGGTAGGCCTATGAATAAATGAACAGGTTTGCCATCCTGTGCCTAGCATGGAGATGGAAAGTGGCACAGGGCCACCTCTCAATATTATTAGAGGAGCTGATAAAAACTTGGCAGGCTTGTTCCAACTGAACTGGCATCGGGGGATAGGAATTTCGCATGGCATTGGTGCCGGGGTGTTAAAGCACCAGAGAGATGAAACAGAGCTGGTGCTTTTGCTAATAGACAAGATTTACGAATGTAGATACAGTGGTATCTCGGGTTACATACGCTTCAGGTTACAGACGCTTCAGGTTACAGACTCTGCTAAGCCAGAAATAGTGCTTCAGGTTAAGAACTTTGCTTCAGGATGAGAACAGAAATCGTGCTCCGGCGGCGTGGCAGCAGCAGGAGGCCCCATTAGCTAAAGTGGTGCTTCAGGTTAAGAACAGTTTCAGGTTAAGTACGGACCTCCGGAACGAATTACGTACTTAACCCGAGGTACCACTGTATCAGGTGCTTGCCCCGTTCCTTTTGCTGATGAAAAGCCTACAAATGTACCCACGTTTTCAGGGTTTTATAGCGGGCTCTTGGTGCACATCCTGCCATCTCATTCACAGTCTTACATGGCCAATACCTTGCTATATTTGACTTGGTGGGTCACACGGGTTGCTGATCAACAGAATCTCTGTGTGCTTCAATCCTGGTGTGTAATCCTTGCCGACTGAAGAGCGGAGTCTCTCTCCTCTCGCATTAGTTACCAATATCATGTCTTACTTAGTTTGCTAATTAAAAAGCTTGCCTCTGGTCTTGTACGGAAGACCTCCTATATTGTACGAGATAATTATGTTGCATGCTTTTTTGTGTTG
The DNA here is from genome assembly GCA_034642415.1 of Podarcis siculus. Lineage (NCBI taxonomy): Eukaryota > Metazoa > Chordata > Lepidosauria > Squamata > Lacertidae > Podarcis > Podarcis siculus. The sequence goes on along the minus strand of JAXCMG010000019.1, from coordinate 2,620,392 downwards.
TACACCAGGTTTTAATTATTTGGGGATGCCTTGCATCGCGAAGGGTTTTGAGATGTGGTGATGCTTGAACCTCTTCCGATCTATGCCCCATCCCGAGGGACGAGGGTAGGGTGAGCAGGGATTACCCACCTCTGTCACTGGTGTTGTGCAATGCCAGGTCTATAGGCAATAAAACCGCCACCATGCGAGACTTTTTTATCTTGCTGGGGGTTGACCTGGCTTGTGTGACAGAGACCTGGGTGTGTGACGGTGAAGTAGTTGCCTTGCATGAGATAGCACCCCCGGGTTTCTCTGTCCTCCTCCAGTCGCGGACTGTGGGTCAGGGGGAGGGGTAGCCTTGTTAATCCGGGAGGCTTACTCTTTCAGGGCTCTGCCATCACCATCAATCTCTGGCATTGAATGTGTTGGCCTAGTGTGGGGCACCAAGGAGAGCTTGACTGGCTGGTGTACCGACCACCTAGCGCACCAGCAGCCACCCTGGGTTTGCGGGACTTCAGTATCCATGCTGATGCCACCCCCTCCTCACAGGCTCTGGACCTGGTGTCTTCCATGGCAGCATTAGGGATCTCCCAGTTTGTTTTGGGTCCCACACACCAAGCAGACCACACGCTGGATTTGAATTTTTGATGCGGGTATAGATGTGATTATGTCCTCACTAGTGGAAGTCCCATGGTCTGATCACTATGCTCTGAAAGCCAGGATTGACTTCCCGCCCCCATCCCGCTTGGGTGGCGAGCCTATTTGGGCTCTCCCACGAAGGCTGATGGATCCTGATGGATTTTGTCAGGCCTTGTGGGACCCTGCTCCCCCTGGCGGCTCACTAGATGAGCTTGTCGAGAACTAGAATAACCGGCTCTTGGCGGCCATCAATGAGATTGCACCGAAGCACCCTCTGCGACACCGCCGAAACCGGGCCCCCTGGTTTACTGAGGAGTTCCGGAAAATGAAGCGGGACCTCAGACAGCTAGAGCGAGCAAAGAAAAAAAAATATCTGTTTGATTGTTTACTCTGATTGGCAAACATGGCTCTCCATGGTCTTTAGTGTCCACGTCTTTCACATTACCTGCTCCCGCATTTTAAGAAAGGCATTGACAAAGGGCAGGTCCACACAAGGGCAGGACCCCAATTTCAGTTCACAGTTGAATCCCCAGTTCCCCAAACCAAACAGCCATTTGATGTTGCTTCTCTAAGTCCCAAGAGACCCAAACCGCTCCATGCTTGAGCATTCAGAGTTCCAGATATTCCTGGACTTTTTGCAATAAGGAAAGCATTGGGGACAGTTTGGTATAACCGTTGCTTGATATGAAATTGTATAGCCTCTCAAACAAATCAGAACAAATGCTCAATAAACAGACAACCATGTATAACTTCCCCCACAAACTTTGTGCAAACAAACTGGGAAGGATGCTCCAATCCATTAACAGGTTAACTGGATGCGGCCATATTGCATGTTTGTAGCGTGCAGTGTTTGTTTTTTTGTTTTGTTTGTTTTAGTAATGCACATGAGCAAACATGCACATTGCCAAAAACAAAGCACAAAAAGAAGTGTATATGTTTGTGTGTGTGCATGCGTGTGTGTGTGCAGGGGAGAGAGACATAAAGGAACTAGAGCGCTATGGCACACAAAGCATTCTGAAATCCTAAACACAGTGATTCAGAAACAAGCCCCACTGAACTTGGTGGGGCTTACTGTAAACATGCTCAGGGTTGTACTGTAAATGGAAAAATGGGGGATATCTCAGTGCATAGGTTGCACACACTTCAGAAGTAAGATGGGATTCAGAACTTGAATTTATGGGAATAATGTATGAGGATCATTTGTCTAGCAATGGAGCTCATTTTTGCCGTTGTTTGTATTTGAACAGACATGTGGTATTTAAAAGCACTCTATAACCTATGCTATTGCAAAAGCAAACAGCCCCATGGAAAGATAACCTAGTGTACTGCTTATTATATTCCCGCCCCCCTCATAAATGGAAGATTTGAACTCTTATATTTCCTGATGTTCTTCTCTTTCCTCCTCACAGTTTGGAAATGAGCTACCGTACTTACAACCTGCAGTGCCACAGAAAACATTTGGTCGGATCCATATTTTAGAAGAGAAGAACCAGGCTTTTCAGTCTAATGTCACCACACTAACCCAAGAGAATCATCAGTGCAGCTTCTTAGTAAGTCATCAGTTTAAAATTTCCTTTTCTTGTTTTTGGGTTTTCTCGGCTTGCTTGGAGGCAAATGTAATTTAGCAGTTCAAGTGTAACTGTCAGAACTCTTTCTCGAGCTCCTCTTACGGCTTTCTCTCCCCCCCCCCCCAGACATGTATTGTTATGTACAACACTTTGATTCCTTGTTTTTCTACTAGAGGGCAATATGAAATGGAACATTTCATAGCTGTAACATTGCTTTATTGTGTGAAAGGGCAGCTCATACTCTGAACGGCAGTGATTAATCTTGTTTCTGATTTTAAACAATCTTTTGCTAAGCTCCGGTATTACATTTGGATTGGGGGTATCATTCAAATCACTGTAGCAGCGATGATGAAGTTTTCAAGCTGATGTCTCTGTTTGCCACTCAAGCAATGCTCTGTGAAATATGAAGGTTTGCGAATCTGGCTGTTTTGATGGAAACATGCACAATGTTTGTCAACAAAATTACAAGCAAATGTGCCTAAGAGCATAGGGGCAGGAGACGACTTGGCAAAGCTCTTTTCCCGTGGACCGTTGCCCTGTGCTGAGCCTGTTCTGTTTTAGTATTTAGTATTTTATATCCTGCCTTATATCCCAAGGTGAGTTGGCATCTTCCTAAACTCATTCATGAAACAGTCATGCAATACTACGTGAAAACATAGTGAGCCAGTGTGGTGTAGTGGTTAAGAGCAGTAGATTCGTAATCTGGGGAACCGGGTTTGCGTCTCCGCTCCTCCACATGCAGCTGCTGGGTGACCTTGGGCCAGTCACACTTCTCTGAAGTCTCTCAGCCCCACTCACCTCACAGAGTGTTTGTTGTGGGGGAGGAAGGGAAAGGAGAATGTTAGCCGCTTTGAGACTCCTTAAAGGGAGTGAAAGGCGGGATATCAAATCCAAATCCATACATCAGAAAGCAGCACAATATATCTCTCTCGGTGCATTCAAAGCCTTGGGTGAACAAAACCATTTTAGCTTATCTGAAAACTCAGAAGTGTGGGTGCCAGCTAGGTTCATGGGAGCTCCATGAGAAAGGCACTTCCCAACCTCAGGACCAGAGGACTCTTATCAGAATGCTGCAGTGCAATTGCTGACAGGAGTGAGGCTTTGTCAACATGTAAAGGCTGTGCTCAGAGGTCTGCACTGGTTGGCGATCGACTACTGGGCCGTGTTCTAGGTGTTACTGTTAGAATATAAAGCCCTTAATAAATTGGGACCAGTCCCCTTGCAGGATCCCCTTACCGTGTATGTACCCACTCAACTGCTTTGATTGAAAAAACTGGCACTACTACAGGTGTTACACAATACCCGCACCACATCTGTAAGAACTCGATAATTTAGTATGGCAGCACCTGAACTTTGGAACTCCCTGCATATTGATATCAGGCAAGCATCTTCACTGTACAGTGGTACCTCGGGTTACATACGCTTCAGGTTACAGACGCTTCAGGTTATAGACTCTGCTAACCCAGAAGAACTGGGTTAAGAACTTTGCTTCAGGATGAGAACATAAATTGTGCTCCAGCAGCGCGGTGGCAGCAGCAGGAGGCCCCATTAGCTAAAGTGGTGCTTCAGGTTAAGAACAGTTTCAGCTTAAGAATGGACCACCAGAACAAATTAAGTTCTTAACCAGAGGTACCACTGTATTCTTATTTAGATATTCTCACTTAGACAAGCCTACCTAGATGTTTAGAAAGTTTGCATGAATCTTAATTTGTTTTCCTCTATTCTATTACGGTTTAAACTTTCTGTATGTTTTAACTTATGGTTATTCGTGATAATTTTACTGTTTTATCTTCCACCTTTTTCCCTGATGGGACTCAAGGTGGCTTACAAATTAAAAATAGGAACCACTAAAAACACGGAAAAGAATATCATTTAGAAACAATTAAACATTGACAGAATTAGATCGATAGATCGATAGATGATGATGATGATAATAGATAGATAGATAGATAGATAGATAGATAGATAGATAGATAGATATAGCTATAATCTCTTAAAAGGTAAAGGTAAAGGTACCCCTGCCCGTACGGGCCAGTCTTGACAGACTCTGGGGTTGGTGCGCCCATCTCACTCTATAGGCCGGGGGCCAGCGCTGTCTGGAGACACTTCCGGGTCACGTGGCCAGCGTGACATCGCTGCTCTGGTGAGCCAGAGCCGCACACGGAAACGCCGTTTACCTTCCCGCTAGAAAGCGGTCCCTATTTATCTACTTGCACCCGGGGGTGCTTTCGAACTGCTAGGTTGGCAGGCGCTGGGACCGAGCAACGGGAGCGCACCCCGCCGCGGGGATTCGAACCGCCGACCTTTCGATCGGCAAGCCCTAGGAGCTGAGGCTTTAACCCACAGCGCCACCCGCGTCCCGTATAATCTCTTAAAATAATCTTAAAATAATCACTTATTTGTATGGTTTTTTTTTATAATCTCTTAAAACCCTACAAATAAGTACAATAGAAACAGCACAGCCCCAACCCTTTCATTAAAAGCAGTCAGTTCCCCAAAGCCTGTTGGAACAAGAAGGTCTTCACTAGACAACAATGAGGGAGACAGTCTAGCTTCTCCAGGGAGGGAGTCCCAAAGTCTGGGAGCAGCCACCGAGAAGGCCCTCTCCTGCGCCCCCACCAGGCATGTCTGTGTGGGTGGTGGGACCAAGGGAAGGGCCTCCCCTGAATATCTCAGAACGTGGGCAGCTTCATAATAGCCCCCAGCAACAGCTGGAGGGCTGCAGATCCCCCCCATTCCCAGTGTATAGGCATGAGGCCTGCTCCTTCTTCCCCCAGTCAGGTACAGTAGTGCCCCCAGCTGTGAAGGGTGCTGCCCTGTGGGTTGGAAGTTGCATGCTAAGCACTCCTTTCCCCCCCTGCCCACTTCTTTCCAAGTAGAGGATAAAGCTGAATGAATGCATATTAAATAAGCTAACAAGCCAGTCCTGAAAACAAAATCAGCAGTTTCCCAAGCTCCAGATGCAGCTCCTTTCTCTCTCCCCCCATCAACTTTTGCATTTCCTCTGCACAAAGCACTATTGCTGCTCCTTCTCTCTCCCCCCTTTGAGAACCTTGGCAAATAACACACTTGGCTTGATGTCTGAAGAGAAGAACGCGATTAAGGTGGGGGAAAATTATATTGCAGCACCAAACCCCAATTGAACGAGTTGACTTAGCGGAAATTTTGCATGGTCAATTTTCCAGCCATGAATACAGCCCAAATGCCTGGGGAATTAGGCTTGCCACGCTCAATAATAACCCTTAAAACCTGCCACTTTCCAGAGATAACGGAGGCCTGTGATCTTGCAGTTCGGAGTCGTGCGTCAGTGGGGCTGCTTAGCTACACAAGGCTAATGGCAGGTTGGGAGAGACCAAATAATGACACGGGGACCAGGCAAGAAGCTCACATCCAGTCTCTGACAGGGAAGCTTTCCTTTTTCGACAGGCCAGCGGAGGATACTGGAGCGGAAGCCTGTGGACTGCAGATTAATGATGTAGGTTTCTTGGATAAATCTGAAAGGCTGCTGCTGCAGGTGGGGTTTGTTGTCAAATTTATGAGGACAGTAACTTCCTATTATGCAGAGATGGGTAAGCTGCGCCTCTTCCAATGTTGCCGGACTCCAACCCAGCCAGTTTAGCCGGCCTGTGGTCAAGGATAAGGGGAGTTGTAGTCTAGCAACACCTGGACAGCCACAGGTTCCCCACTCCTGCTATATAATTCATTGAAGAAAAAGCCACTTTCCACATCAGGCTTCACAGATGAAAGTGGGGACTCTTCCTCGCATGTGGGGTTGATTGGCACCCCATTCTCTGCCTGCTGTGTGCTGTGTTAAGGCTGTAATCCTACGCGCATTTTCTCTTAAGAGTATGCCCTACTGCAATGTACTTCTAAGTACATAAGGGGCAAGCACTGTTTCCTTTTAAATAAATTATTGTCTTCTATATCTATAAAAGGAACGCGGGTGGCGCTGTGGTCTAAACCACTGAGCCTAGGGCTTGCTGATTGGAAGGTCGGCAGTTCGAATCCCCATGACGGGGTGAGCTCCTGTTGCTCGGTCCCTGCTCCTGCCCACCTAGCAGTCTGAAAGCACGTCAAAGTGCAAGTAGATAAATAGGTACCGCTCTGGCGGGAAGGTAAACAGCGTTTCCATGCACTGCTCTGGTTTCACCAGAAGCGGCTTAGTCATGCTGGCCACATGACCCGGAAAAACTGCGGACAAACGTCGGCTCCCTTGGCCAGTAAAGTGAGACGAGCGCTGCAACCCCAGAGTCATCTGCGGCTGGACTTAACGGTCAGGGCTCCCTTTACCTTTTTTATATATTCTGCATGGACTGGTTGCATGGAAACATGTAGCATGCAGCTGCAGACTGCAGTGCGGCACAGCTGAATGCAGGTCAAGCTGTTGTACCTGTTATTTAATATTAAAGAGTGCTTGTAGACTGATGATCAGGGAGCATAGACTAAGGGTGTGAGCATATATTCAACACAAAAAACAGCAGCAATTTGTTGTTGACAAAGGACAGCCGGACCTATAAAGGGCCCCATTACCTTCAGTAGCTTAGGGCCTCATCAAACCTGCATCTGTGTATGTATGTTGAAGTACCATCTGCACGGTGCACCTCAAATTCCAGCATTTCAAGGCCCAAGTTCTAGTCATTGACCTCAGAGACCTTGTGGTGGAGAAACACAGGGCTTTTGTGGGAGTGCGGTGACTCAGTGATAGAACAACTGCTTTGCATACAGTTCTCAAGTTCAGTTTCTAGGTAGGACTGGAAAAGACCCCTGCCTGAACCCTACAGAGCTACTGGCATTCATTGTATAGACAGTACCTGTCAGGGGCCTGCCATCGAAAGGGGGGAGGGAGGCAGAAGAGTACAGGGAGCCTCCAAAGTTGCTGAGCAGTAGCACTTTGTCAGGCAGTAGAGAGAGTCATGCCTCCAGCGAAGCAGAGGGGGAAAGGAGGGGCGAAGCGAGGCAAAGGCTCACAGACGTTACTGTGAGCCCAGGCACCTTGCTCAGCCAGGCTGGTCGGGAAACAGACATGCCTCTTCCGTCGCCCAGTTTTTGCAAGGGGGTCAAACGTAAGGAGGGAAGGCAGAGATTTGGGGTGCCTAAGTTCTTATGTTGGGGGGGGACTGGAAAAGGCCACTCCTGGAATCTGCAAGTGACTGAGACAGACATGAACTTTGGATCTCTGAACTGTACATAGTTTGCACAAAATAAAACCTGGAAAAGACAGGTCGGAGTCCTGGCTGTTTTACTCATGAGCAACCACCTACAGACCTGACAGTATCAAACTAGGTGGACCAATGGTTCATCTCGCTCTTCAGGATTTCAGAAATGAGATTCTCCCAGCCCTAGCTGGAGATACGAGGGATTGAACCTGGGACCTTTTGCATGCAAAAAAAAAGATGGTTTGCCACTGAGCTATAGGAGTACAGGAATCTGCCTTACACACCTGCCTAACACATGCTCCAAGTTCAGGTTTGGGCACAGCTGGTCATGGTTCCCATTTGATTCTGACAACTTATCTCCTGGCCTGGTTGCCTTGGCTGTTGCGGTGGAGATGGTCACTCTCCCCGGCTGTATGCTGAGTGCCAGCCCATGCTATGCTTTAGAAAGGGACTTACTGCTTCCTCTCAAACCCAAGTTGTTGAGGAAAACGTAAATTGTGCATGTGTGTAAAAATTCCACCATCTTCAACTCACTCGCCCTGCGGGGCAGAATAGTCCCTGTTCCTCTGCTTTAGCATCGCCTGTCCCTTGACATGTGACCAGGAGATGCTTAGGCACCGCATACATCATGATATTGTGTCCCCCTCCCAAACACACATACTTATCTGTGTGACCTATTGATTCTCATTACTTACACGGAAATGCGTCTAGAGTTGCCTCCTTCCTCACTTTTGCCCTGCTGGCATAAGATACCCTGCATAATTCAAGGCCATCTAAACAAATGCCGCGTTCGATGATAAAAGCAGGATGAAGAGTCTTCTCAAGCTTTTTGTGTACGGTGACCTTCCTTTGTTTGGGGACTGGGGATTCTCTTTTCCTTACATGGTCTGGGAATGCTCTCTAATATTAGAGCTAGGTGTACACTGTTACAGAACATTTGTCTTGTCTCTCGGGAGGATTCTGTTTCAGTAGTGTCTGGCTGAAGGAGGCCGTCGTAGTTATACAGATCAACATCTTGCAGACTGCCAGCCCTTGCTTCATTGCAAAATCCCCCAAAGGGTTCTGTGTCTGAAAAATAAGAGTAAGAGTTCTATCCAGATCCATTTGCTTTTCGAATGAGAATTCTGCCTTTGGACATAAGAAGAGACCTATTAGATTGAATCAAAGGTCCATTTAGTGCAGGAGTCTGTTCCCAGCACTTGCCAGTGAGGTGTCTCTGGAAGCCCACAGGAAAGTTGGGAAAGAAATTGGTACACTCTGGGTCAAACGTAATGTGTGAACAGGGTTTAAGCCCTTATGGAAAACTGAAGGACTGAATGGGTGCTATAGGTGGTTATGAAGACTAGGAGATATACTGGCTTACCTGAGTTTGGGTAATGTCACCAAGTCCTCCTTCAGCACCTCCAGACTCCATGTTTCCAGCTGCTTCCCATTTGCTTACTTCCAGCCTTTGTATATGCATCCTTCAGCCTGCCTTCGCTGTACCTGCCTTCCCCTAACCTGAGCGCTCTTACTTCAGTCCATGTTCAATTATTCATCATGGTTGAATGGGATAGAAGTACATCGTGTAGCCCAAGACAGGTCAGGACCCAAAGCTGGCGGGCGAAGGCAGCAGACTCACCTTCTCCAAGTTATCCTGGCCCTGTGTAGTTGCACCTCACCAACAACCACCCATAAAGCTTTATAAAACTATCAAAGACTCCTGCTGAGCCCCCAGTATTTTTGTTCTGGAGTGGAGCCCCCAAAGACAAATTGGCAATGCTCAAGTCAGCAGGCTCTTCGCCAGATGTGATCCTTTCCAGTGACATGAGGTTCCCCAGGCTCAAGAACAAGATCAGTACTTGGGTTTATCTCTCTCTAAAGCTTGGTGGCACCACATTGGTCCTTCACGATCAACTGACTGAGTTATCATCTATATTGAGTGTGGAGTCCACCTTGTATTGAAATGCAGGTGGCATCCCAGGGAAGCACAGTTCAGTCTGCAGGGTTTGTGGAAGGATCGAGACCCTGATGGAGCAGGGTGGGTAGGTGGGAGATGACAACTGGAGCTCTTGCTTGAGACAGACACAGAGGTCCCTATTGCTACTTGCTTACACATCCCCAAGCAAGCCTATTACAGTGTTTAACACTCCACTTTGAATGAATAGCAAAAAAACAAAACCACAAAACCCTATAATTGCATGTTCAGCACTGGACAGTCAACAGGTCCTGAGTGTGCTGAGTTCTCCCATTCCCGTGTCTTTTTGTGATTATTATTTAGACACCTGTTTGAAGAAAGGCAATTATATGATATCATCATAAGGAACACAGCCAAACCACCTCTTCAAGCAAACATCCTCTTTGTCCTTGGCCATTAAGCATGCAATGTTCATAGGCCTGTCCCTGATCTTTTGCAACACTTACCTGTTCGTTACTTAGCAACCGTGGCATTTACCACTGGCTGCAGCTGTCGGTAAACGGCCTGTAAGTCTGAATGTAAACTGAATTGCTCTGAGTTTGCAACAGATGCTGTTAAAAGGACCTGCTAATGTGTGTGTAAATGTCGCTTTCTTCGTGGAGAAGAACCAGGAGCAGCAATTATGCCCTTGAGGAATCAGGACATGGACCACACACCTTTCGGCTCGGTACAACCTTTCTCTGCTTCAGAACATGCTGCCTCCTGTTCTCTGATTTCCAGGGGCTCATTGTGCGATTGCTGCCAGTGGTTCTTAGGGGGTGAGCGAGGGGACTTAGCTCCCCGGTCTTTGGGGGTTGGGCCCTGGATTGCCTGCCCTTCTTATTTTTTTAAAAAAAAGCTTCACTTATAGGATAACTGGATTGTGTGTTTATATGTTTGTGTGTGTGTGTGTGTGTGTCCCCCAATCCACACACAAGGTTTTATGCAGGGTAGCATAAGGTAAGTCACATAGTAATATACTTGTTGCACTGGTGTTACATTGTTGCACAAGGGAAAACACAAGTACTTTACTGAACTTTGGACTAATTTAGGCATGGTAGTCTTTCATTTCAATCTGCCTTGGGCAAAAAGGCAAGGTAAATGTTATTTTAAAATAAATGCTCACGGGATCTTATTTCTGTTCTCTTGCTCCTTCACTGATGATGGTAGCACTGTGGATTAAACCACAGAGTCTAGCACTTGTCGATCAGAAGGTTGGTGGTTCGAATCTCCGCGACGGGGTGAGCTCCCATTGCTCGGTCCCTGCTCCTGCCAACCTAGCAGTTCGAAAGCACATCAAAGTGCAAGTAGATAAATATGTACCGCTCTGGCGGGAAGGTAAACGGCATTTCCGTGCACTGCTCTGGTTCGCCAGAAGCGGCTTAGTCATGCTGGCCACATGACCCTGAAGCTGTACGCCGGCTCCCTCGGCCAATAAAGCGAGATGAGCGCCGTAACCCCAGAGTCAGCCACAACTGGACCTAATGGTCAGGGGTCCCTTTACCTTTAGTCTTTCATTCCAATCTGCCTTGGGCAAAAAGGCAAGGTAAATGTTATTTTAATATAAACGCTCATGTGATCTTATTTCTGTTCTCTTGCTCTTTCACCGATGATGGTAGAGTTGAGCTGCTAGGTTTTCCTTTCCAAGCAAGCCATCAAGTCTCAAAGTCCACACGCACACTTTTACATCTGTGTTTATTCAGGACTCTTCTCTGCTTCTGTGAAATATTGTACAGTAGCAGATGAGCTGTGTGTTTACTCTCGCACATGCAGTAAATATTTGTTCCATTCAGTTGGATGTCTTTAAGCAAACCCAAAATAGAGTCAACCTGCAAACACGTTTTTCCTCTTTTTTTTAGTTTCGTGCACACATGTCTCCTTGCCAGATTTTCAGAAAGCAGGACTTGTGCTTCACTGCGGGATTTCAATGAGATGTGTTTTGGGGGGTTGGTGACTAGAAACTAGCTATTTGAAATGGCTACGGATCCTGTATATCACAGGATCTCAGCTTATCCTCCATCATAATGAATGTTGGATCAATTTATCCATGAAGTCTCCATGTGACCAGCTGTTTCCATAAAGACCCCGCCTCACTCGAAAAGTTATATCTTCTTAGTCAGACTGAAGGCTTCATATCACCATACCATTTCTATCATCGAATCCATCTGAAAGTATGGAATGGGGTACAACAATCAAACGGTATTGCGACACCTCTAAATTGTGTCAGTTTGAGCCATGCTTGAGATTTTTGTTGTTCTGACTTCCTCCCATCGGGAGATGGCCCACAGGTCAGTGACAGAGCACACATTTTGCATGCAGAAGATTTCAGGTTCAATCCCTTCCATCTCTGGTTTAAAACATCAAGTAGAGGGTGCCAGTCAGAGTAGACAAACCTAGCTTAGATGGTATAAGGCAATTTCCTTTGCTGCTCATCAGGTTGTGATACACTCCCATGCTTTGGCTCTCAGTTGCTTCAGATACGAAAATCCCCTTCATTTATTTCCCTATGGCAGTGGATCCTAGTCCCTTTTTTGTCCTGGTGGCATGTACCCTGTCTATCTGTCTGTCTGTCTATCTATCTGTCTTGTAAAAAATATTGATATACTGCTGTTTTTTTAAAAAATCAGAAGTCATATGTAAAATTGTACAAGAAAAATCATCTTAGAAACAACAGCAGAGATAAACTCTTTTGAGAAGCTGATGGGATCAGCTACTGAGCATCTGATGCAAGCTATGGAACCCCTCCCAGAAAAATGCATGTATACACAACATTTTGCATGTTTCCCCCCCGCTTATGATATAGGAAAAATGTCTTATCTGTGTATGTGTCTGGTTCAGGCAGCAAAATGTATTGAGCCAGCCCTGGATCATTTGTAACTAAGGGGGCCCATTTCCCTGGGCACGCATGTTACCCCCCTCAAATCTCCCCTTTTGATCACTCACAGTTCACATGGTGAACTGCCTCCATTGAAAATGTTGCCTTTAAGAGGGTGTCTGGTGAAAGCTTAGCCTGTGGCTTCCCCTATACCATGGCGGTTTCGCACATGCTAAGCTTTACTTGATGTGGCAGGCACAGATTCAGTGTGTGATTCAGTTCAGATTGAAAGACAAACTTCCTTCATTCGCACCTTCTGGGAACCAAAATACAGTTGCCCTTTGAAATTTGCGCTTTCCCCCTAGCCAAATAGCAAGTCCAAAAATACCTATACTTCTAGGCAGGGCGGGTTTTTCCCAAGCCAGAACTCAGTTCCAGCACCTCTCAGGTGGGTGCCATTGATATGAAAACAAAGGAGATGTTCATGGTGAGTTCCAGCTCCTCTTTTTCTAGAAAAATGGCACTGCTACTCAAGTGTGGCTCAAAATGCATATTTGTGAAAATAGCATACAGTGTAACACAGCATGCAGGGCTGGCCCACCCATAAGGCAAGGTGTGGTGACCGCTTCAGGTGGCAGGACCCCCAGGGGCAGTAGATCCCATTGTCAATCTTTATTCTGAAGGCAGCCCTGTGTAGGGAAAGTTTTTAATGTTTGAAGTCTCACTGTGTTTTTATATTTTGTTGGAAGCTGCCCGGAGTGTCTGGGGCAACCCAGTGAAATGGATGGGGTACCTCTCCTCCTCTCCCTGCTCCTCCTAATTCCCCCCCTTTCCAGTATATCACTCCTTTTTCCTGGGTGAGAAGGGAGGCAGCCTCAGGTATCAAAATGCTTTGGGCCAGCCCTGACAGCATGCATTCTATTGTTGTTGTTTAGTCGTTTAGTGGAGTCCGACTCTTCAGGACCCCATGGACCAGAGCACGCCAGGCGCTCCTGTATTCCACTGCCTCCCGCAGTTTGGTCAAACTCATGCTGGTAGCTTCAAGAACACTGTCCAACCATCTCGTCCTCTGTCGTCCCCTTCTCCTTGTGCCCTCAGTCTTTCCCAACATCATGGTCTTTTCCAGGGAGTCTTCTCTTCTCATGAGGTGGCCAAAGTATTGGAGCCTCAGCTTCAGGATCTGTCCTTCCAGTGAGCACTCAGGGCTGATTTCCTTAAGAAGGGTTAGGTTTGATCTTCTTGCAGTCCATGGGACTCTCAAGAGTCTCCTCCAGCACCATAATTCAAAAGCATCAATTCTTCGGCATGTAAAATAGGCCGAATAGCATGCAAATAATGTATATTAGGAGAAATTTGCACTAAAATTCCAGATGATTTTCAGAGAGGCTTTTGCCAGAAGATTTGAAAGAAAGTGATGATGTGGATAACTGAATGGATGCCTGGAAGAATGAGAAAATGGGAGAACCAAAATGGCCAGGTTTTGCCTAATCTTAACATTTTATTCTGGTGCATGCAGGCTGCAAAAGTAGTAGGAGCTCCTGGTGGAGCAGCTCCAGCATATAGAATGCTGTGTTGTGGAGCGTGGCCCCATCTGCCTCTCCCCCCTGCTTTCGCAACATGTCTCCTTGCTTTTCTTCAGTTAACAAGTATGCACTCCACTTGCTTTATTTAGAATGTAGTCTCCCTTGATAGGCCTTGGAATAAAATTGGCTTTCACCCCTGGTTCTTCGAGAAGTCATCTGCTTTGAGGAAACACTTTCTTAGTGTTGCTATGCTGGAAAGCTGTGAGGAGCGGGTTATTTTTGAGTTCATTTTCTAAATCTGTGATGAGAGAAAATGTGTTCAGGCAAGTGGCTTTACAAATGGTTGTGAATTGGATCGTTTTCTCTCTGTCTCTTCTTTTCTTGTTTAATGGAACCAGTGCCCTCTCTCCACTTGAGGATTATTAGAAATCTGTTTCTCAAGATGTTCTTCTCTTCGTGCCCTCCTCACCCTCCTCCCAGGGCACAGTAACCATGGTTCCAATTGGAAAGATTGCTAATCTTAACTATTTGTAAGCTTCATTCCAGTTAAGTCATGTTAGCTTTTTAAAAAATCAAATCTCTATGTTCAGCTTCAGTATACCTTGAGCCCTGTGGACACAATGTATGCATGGAGACAGGAGGGGGGGGGGTCATACGCAGTAGCCCCAACCCCAGGACTGGAGCACTGAACTTTTTGAGGATATTGACTGTTGAGAAAGCCCTGTCCAGGGTCCTGAAGGTAGCTGTCACGTTCTTCATTGCAATGATTAATTTGAAAATTCAGTGGTACCAAATACATTATTTATTTGGCTAGCTAAGAAAAGCCAGACCCATCCATATATGTGATTGTGTGTGTGTGTGTGTGTGTGTGTGTGTGAGAGAGAGAGAGAGAGAGAGAGAGAGAGAGCAATCTATGTGTGTTTACTCAGACATAAGCCCTACTGAATTCAATGAGACTCACTTCCAAGTTGGTATAGGATTAGTTCTAAGTAACGTAATGGCCAACTTGAACAAAAATGTTTGTAATCTATACCATAGCACAGCAAATAATTTGGCAGTGGTGGTGAAACTGCTTGGAGGGATTGGTTGAGCTGCTCCAATCTCAAAGACAGGCCTCCTGCTACCGTTGGCCGAACTATTAAGGTGCTCGAGCAGGGATGAGGGACCTTTGACCTTCAAGATGTCACTGGACTCCAACTCCCATCAGCCCCTGCTTATGGCCAGGAGTGATGGGAGTTGTAGTTCAATGATATCTGGAGGCCAGCAGGGCTCTTACCCCTGTTCTAGAGAGGCACGCATAGGTGCCTTGGTTAGGAGGTTGTCCTGTGCCTAAGGAGACAGCGGCGAAAGAAATCAGGGTTAGGAAGAGCTGAGAGTTGAAAGGGAGAGTGTATCAGAGGGATGTAAGCCTGTGGGAGAGGAGAGCTGGAAGACAGAATGGCCAAAGAAAGGGGGCTGTGAAAGTGATTATTGGACATTGGTTTGAAAGAACCAGCAGCATCTTTTGAGTGTAAATTCACATATCTCTTGGCCTTAAAAATATTTTTCTCACCAATGTCATCCATAGAAGCTAACACCTAGGGACTGTGGGGGCTGGGCCCCGCAAAGTTGATGGGCATTCCCATTCAAATGATGTGTGTGCACTGCATCATGTGATCAGTTGTGTGGGGTGGGGCTTACCTGGACCCCACAATATTTTATTCAAGTTGTCTCCCCTGCTGTCATCCCTCACTGTGCGTACATAGAAAGTACTTAACATAAGAAATTTACGATCTAGAGTTATATGAAAAGTTAGCAGCCTAGCCATCAGTTTAGCTTACTTAGTGACCTCTATAAAGGACCCCTGACCATTAGGTCCAGTCGTGACCGACTCTGGGGTTGCGGCACTCATCTCGCTTTACTGGCCGAGGGAGCTGGCATACAGCTTCCGGGTCATGTGGCCAGCATGACAAAGCCACTTCTGGTGAACCAGAGCAGCGCACGGAAACGCCATTTACCTTCCCACCAGAGCGGTACCTATTTATCTACTTGCATTTTGATGTGCTTTCGAACTGCTAGGTTGGCAGGAGCAGGGACCGAGCAACCGGAGCTCACCCCGTTGTGGCGATTCGAACCACCGACCTTCTGATCGGCAAGTCCTAGGCTCTGTGGTTTAAACCACAGCGCCACCCACGTCCCTATGTGACCTCTATAGATAGATCCTATTATCCTGAGGTTTATGTAGCTATATCATTGTTAATATAGGATATATGGTTTGTGGGTCTGGGTGTGTTAAATAGGTTGTTTACAATCCACTAGCTCTGCTTTAATAATCAGCACTCATCCTTGCCTGCTATTAAATTTACTCTTTGCACAACCAGATCAAAATGCATCCTGCCTGAGAGAGGGAGAGAGAATATGAATGAACCCGATTAAATTATTACAAAATTCAATTATGTCTTTTTTTTTCATTATGAGCACATTTTATGACATATAAGGAGTTGCATCTGCAGTTTAGCCTGCCTGCTGAGCTGCAGAACAAAAATTCATCGATAGCTTAGCAGCTGTTTGCAAGAGCTCTCTCACACCTAATTGGGGGTTGTTGTTCTTGTACGTGTGGCTTCTGTAACTGAAACAAGTGCAAACAGAAAGGGATCTGGCTCTTCTGGGGCCCATGTCTATGTCACGTCCACAGTGCTGGACTACCCAAAACAGAGCTGAAACTAGGTTTTCTGTCACCCGAGTCAAAGACCCAGTTTGGCACCCACCCACCCAGATGCATGTTTGCATGCATACATACAAACACACACCGCTCAACACATTTATTCATAAAGGGCATAAATAGTAGGCAAGATATTATTTGAGTACAAAGGAATCCCAAGAAGTATTATGACTGTATGACCAAAAGGAAAATGAGCATCCCTTCCAGTAAAAGCAAATTGCTTGTCAAAAGTAGAACTTCCCATGTGCCGCAATTGTCTATCTGAGGTCTGGTTTTGAATTGGATTTATTTGGTCACAGGATCATTAAAAGACTGCATTTCCGTAAGATCACCCCAGACCCTCTTGTTTCCTTTAAATTATTATTATTATTATTATTATTATTATTAAAAACTTTTTGAGGCTTTTTGCCACCCACCCGTCTTCTTGGTTCTCTGCAAACCTTTTCAATGAGTTTTGATGTGAAAATTTACTCCTGAGTAAGCTTCAACAAGATTACTTTCAATTTTATTTTTGTTTGATTATACTCATTTCAGGAAATGATAATTTTGTAGTCATTTTAGGTTCCATGTAAGGTGAATAAATGTTTTTTGTGAGTCTAAAGTGCCTTTCCATTACAATCCTAATGCAGCCAGGCTAACTAGCGCTTGCCAGGGAGCTGCCTCTGGCAGGAAAAATGCTCACACGCCCCTTACTATCCTGTGTGTAGACCATGTATAGTCTGTAAAATGAATCAGCCTTAGCTATTTAAACACATACAAAGTTCTGAAGGGATCATAGAATCATAGAATATTAGAGTTGGAAGGGATCCCCAAAGATCATCTAGTCCAACCCCCTGCAATGAATGAAACTCAGCTAAAGCATCCATGACAGATGGCCATCCAACCTCTGCTTAAAAACCTCCAAAGAAGGAGAGTCCACCACTTCAAGAGGGAGACTGTTACATTGTCCAACTGCTCTTGCCACCAGAAAGTTCTTCCTGGTGTTTAGTTGGAATCTCCTTTCTTGTAACTTAAAGCCACTGGTTCGAGTCTTACCCTCCAGAACAGGAAAACAAGCTTGTTCCATCTTCCATGTGACAGCCCTTAAGGCAGTGGTTTTCAACCAGTGTGCCGTGGCACCCTGGGGTGCCTTGAATGCTGGACAGGGGTGCCACGGCAACACTGGCTTCTGTCCCTTTTCCCTTCCTTCCCTCTCTTCCTCCTCTGATGCCCTCTAGCACATGGGTAGGCAAACTAAGGCCTGGGGGCCGGATGTGGCCCAATTGCCTTCTCAATCCGGCCCGCGGGCTGTCCGGGAATCAGCGTGTTTTTACATGAGTAGAACGTGTGCTTTTATTTAAAAGGCATCTCTGGGTTATTTGTGGGGCCTGATTGGTGTTTTTACATGAGTAGAACGTGTGCTTTTATTTAAAAGGCATCTCTGGGTTATTTGTGGGGCCTGCCTGGTGTTTTTACATGAGTAGAATGTGTGCTTTTATTTAAAATGCATCTCTGGGTTATTTGTGGGGCATAGGAATTTGTTCATTCCCCCCCCCCAAAAAAAAGCCCCCCCCCCCCCCACAAGGTCTGAGGGACAGTGGACCGGTCCCCTGCTGAAAAGATTTGCTGAGCCCTGCTCTAGCATGTCTGCCTCCCAAAGGCTTGTGTGGCTGTTTGTTGTTGAAGCAGCCCTGGCTGCAAGCTCCCTTGCCGAATGGTGCCTCTGGGGCTGGCCAGGGGCGCTGGTTGTTGGGAGCTGAGGCAGACTTGGCATAAGCAAGCAAGTGGATGAGTTTCAGACAAGCCTTACCTGGAGGTGCTGGGGATTGAAGCCTTTGCATCTGGATCTGACTGAGCTTTCAGACCCTTGGATTTTGGGGTGGTCCTTCTGAGCTTGCAGAATGGGCTCTAAGCATCCCCATGTACTCATTTGATCCTGGACACCATCTTTATGCAGAAAGTAGGATGCGCTGCTCTGGTTTTGGTGTTCCGTTGCACCAGAAGTGGCTTAGGCATGCTGGCCACACGACCCGGAAAAACTGTCTGTGGACAAACGCCGGCTCCCTCGGCCTGTAAAGCAAGATGAGCGCCGCAACCCCAGAGTCGTCTGCGACTGGATTTAACTGCCAGGGGTACCTTTACCTATACGTTTTAGGGTTTGGTTTGTTGTTTTTCATTTTGTGCCCTTGTTTTTAGAACCATCTAGTGTTACTTTAAGGGATGCGGGTGGTGCTATGATCTAAACCACAGAGCCTAGGACTTGCCGATCAGAAAGTCGGTGGTTCGAATCCCCGTGACGGGGTGAGCTCCCGTTGCTCGGTCCCTTCTCCTGCCAACCTAGCAGTTCAAAAGCACATCAAAGTGCAAGTAGGTTAAATAGCTACCGCTCTGGTGGGAAGGTAAACGGCATTTCCGTGCACTGCTCTGGTTCGCCAGAAGCGGCTTAGTCATGCTGGCCACATGACCCGGAAGCTGTACGCCGGCTCCCTTGGCTTGTAAAGCGAGATGAGCGCCGCAACCCCAGAGTCGGCCACGACTGGACCTAATGGTCAGGGGTCCCTTTACCTTTACCTTTAGTGTTACTTTCCATCAGTGTGGCAACTAACTTTTTTTTTTTAAGGCATACAATTATGAATTTTCTTCGCATCTAATGTTAAAAAGCTTTCCCATGATGAACCCATCAGCTGTCCAAACTTGTCCTTTTGTGGATTGCACACTTAGTCCTGTGACATGTTGCTAACACCGTGGAGGGAAGGGAACGCAAGGGACTAGACTACCAATCCCTAAAGAAGCTGTGATTAACATATCTAAAAGTTTTCTTCGGTGGTGTTTGTGCTTGCTTTTTTTTTGGCACTTGACTACTTAAATAAATTTGCATTAATGAAAGATCAAACTCTTCGCACAATCCTCTCTGGGTAAGCCGAGGCTAAAAATATATTGCTTGGAATTTTGGCTGCGGAATCTGACATTTTTGAAGGGAGTGGCGGGGGGGGGGGAGGTGGGGATAAAATGTTAGTTAATGCTTATGATTTTAACTTTTTAAAGCGGGAAGAAAAGGGAGCTGTCCTGAACAGACTCAGCTGACATTTTACAGCCTAGAAGTCTCTTAAGTGTTCTAGTCAGGTAGAGAGAGGTTTTTTGATGTGCTCCATCTCTGGCCTTGGACGTGTCATGTTCTCACTTGTGTCTGGTCCAACCACCTGTCAAGTTGAGACTGAGGCAGACATGCAACAAGACAAAGACAGGATGCACGCAATAAAAGGAAGAGCGGAGCTTCCTAGCTGAGCACGTCTGCCAGGGAAGTTGCTGTCAGGAGTCACAACCCGGAGGAGTGAATGGCCGATTTCCTTGCAGTTAATTCTAGACCCGAGTAAAAACAATCTCCCCAAATTTTCCACATTTGTTGGTGGCAAAATTTGGGTGGTGGGTGGTGCTAGTGTTTCACGAAATATTTTCTTCAAATAAGGAAGTGGCATTCTTCAGCAGTTTGTTTGTTCATAAAAATACAGTGGTACCTTGGGTTAAGAACTTAATTCGTTCTGGAGGTCCGTTCTTAACCTGAAACTGTTCTTAACCTGAAGCACCACTTTAGCTAATGGGGCCTCCCACTGCTGCTGCGCCACCACCGCACTATTTCTGTTCTCATCCTGAAGCAAAGTTCTTAACCCGAGGTACTATTTATGGGTTAGCGGAGTCTGTAAGCTGAAGCGTATGTAACCTGAAGCACATGTAACCTGAGGTACCACTGTAGTTGTATATTGCAATTTCATTATAAAAAAACCCAAAGTGGTTTGCAACAAATTGTTGCCGTCCATCTCTGAAGTGAAGTGTGCCTCAGGGGGTGAAGACAAACTGCTTTGTTAGCTTCGCCAAAGTGACCTCCCCAGCGCAGTTTGTATGGAAGTCCTGGGCTGCCCGGGCGACATGACTCCTGTCTTGGCCTCCCTGGTATGGTCCAAAGGAAAGCAGAGCAATATATTTGGCACCGCAAGTTGCCATCCAACCATCTTAGGGACTCCACTCTGGATTTATCTAGGGTTTACTCCTTAGCCTTTTCTTCTCCCAAAGATATCCTGCAAGGCAACAGAGGTTTAGGATCAGAGATTTCCTTCTCCTAGATGGGCTCCCTTCTCAGGTTGATGAGCCCCATCTGCCCCTCACTTCCCTCTACAACAGGGGTCAGCAACCTAAGGCCCATGGGCCACAAGCTGCCACTGAACCAAGTCACCTGCTAGGTGAGTCCCCACACACTACACTAAACCAGTGCAGCGCAGTGTGGAGACTCACTTCTGCAGCGCCAGAAATCACGTCTGCGCAGAAACAGATACTGGAAATCACGGGCGGGCGTGTTCATGCACGCATGCGATTCGGTCCACGGAGGGATCTCCACTGGAGTGAACCGGCCCAGGTGAGGTAAACCTTGCCGACCCCTGCTCTACAACATCTGCAGAAACCACCTTCTTGACCATTGGTCCCACTATTGGTCTTATCTGCTGTGTCTGCCGGAACCTGTCTTTTCATGCAGAGGAAGTCCCTTACTCACTGAGTTACTACCCCTTCCCTAACACTCCATGCACCCCAACAAACATATGTACAAAAAATATGTACAGTGGTACCTCGGGTTAAGTACTTAATTCGTTCCGGAGGTCCGTTCTTAACCTGAAACTGTTCTTAACCTGAAGCACCACTTTAGCTAATGGGGCCTCCCGCTGCTGTTGTGCTGCCAGAGCATGATTTCTGTTCTCATCCTGAAGCAAAGTTCTTAACCTGAAGCACTATTTCAGGGTTAGCGGAATTTGTAAAGTGAAGCGTATGTAACCTGAGGTACCACTGTACAATAAATCTTTGGCCTCACTCTGGTGGGGGACATATCATGCTCCTTCTGAAGTAGTTTGTCTACTTTGGTCCCTGCCAGAGGTGTGGCATGGGGAGGGGGTCTGCCAGGGTGATTGCCCGGGCGCCAAAAAGGGCTTGCTTCAGCAGCTGCTGCCCAGAGTTGCTCCCTGCCCCACCTGCCTACTTGCCTCACCTGAGCAGCACACCAAGCAGGAGCTGGAAGAGGTCAGGCCTTTGCATCCCTCAGTTGTGTGGCAACGGCAGGCTGAAGGCAAGACTCGTGGCGGCGGCACCTCAGCTTGAGGAGGCGCACTGCTCTGCATCTCTGCCTGGCATAAGAATCAGTGCCAGATGGAGGTGCTGGTTAGGGGGCACAATACTTGGCCTGGGCATTGGCAACCCACGCTATGACACTGTTCCCTCTCCTGCACTCGGCTCTCACTTCTGGCTCCTAGAAGCTGTCAGCATGCAACAGCAGCCACGTCCCGGGAAACGACTTTGACTGGCTGGCTAAATCCTTGGCCTGTCGCTGATCATGATGCTTCTGTGCTCATGTGACATTGCCCTTTAGTTCCCTGTTTTTGCCAGCTAGGTCTCCCACACGTCCATCATACTTCACGTTCACAAGACCTTTTCGTGGACCCAGCACCTTTTGATGTTACTGGTTCCTGTCAATACTGGTCGCCATGGGCTGTTATTATGCATAGTGTTGGGGAACTGTATTTTTGGTCATCTGTATACGATCCCTTGCTTTTTCCTGTAGGAATAATTGCAGTCGTTAACAGGCGTCAACAGGTTTACCATACCCATTGAGTCAAACACCTATCTCCCACTACCCTTCTGAGAAAAATCCCACCCCACCCTCCCACGATATATAAGGGTCTGGTGACTTCTGTTTCAGTGTATCTGAAGAAGTGTGCATGCACATGAAAGCTTATACCCAGAACAAACTAAGTTGGTCTCTAAGGTGCTTGTTGTTGTTTAGTCGTTTAGTCGTACCCGACACTTCGTGACCCCATGGACCAGAGCACACCAAGCACTCCTGTCTTTCACTGCCTCCCGCAGTTTGGTCAAACTCATGCTGGTAGCTTCGAGAACACTGTCCAACCATCTTGTCCTCTGTCATCCCCTTCTCCTTGTGCCCTCCATCTTTCCCAGCATAAGGGTCTTTTCCAGGGAGTTTTCTCTTCTCATGAGGCGGCCAAAGTATTGGAGCCTCAGCTTCAGGATCTGTCCTTCCAGTGAGCACTCAGGGCTGATTTCCTTAAGAATGGATAGGTTTGATCTTCTTGCAGTCCACGGGACTCTCAAGAGTCTTCTCCAGCACCATAATTCAAAAGCATCAATCTTTGGCGATCAGCCTTCTTTATGGTCCAGCTCTCACTTCCATACATCACTACTGGGAAAACCATAGCTTTAACTATATATAACTATACTATTCCCCCTTAACAGCATACAATTTTTTAATTTGTGTGTGTGTGTGTGTTTGTGTTTCTGTGTCCTCAATTTCTTCACTTACACTCCTCCTTCCAGCTTGCTCCTGTAGCTTGGACTGGAAGCAAAGGAAATGCTGACACGATTGATGTGCCTGTTAAGGAAACAGTGTATCAGGAAACTGACAGGAGCTACAAATGTCAGAGACATGGCAATTTACCCACTACTCATTTGAATGGCTATTAGTAGCCTCCGGAACCAAAGGCTTGGTGAATTCAGTATAAACTTGCTTAGTCTTTTTTCATTAAATCTCGGGCACGTATATTAATTTGCACCATATATCTTCCTCCTTCTCAGAATGCCCAGAATGTCAGGGTGCTTATTGCATATTTGGGCATCAGAGCCCATGGTGTGCAGGGGCGGTGGGTTTGGTCTGCCCCGGGTGTCACCACTGAGGGGGGTGACAAAATGCCGGGCAGCACTCACTGCGGTGGTTTGGGTGCGCGCAGGCTCCGCGCTGCCCAAACAGTCCACCTGTTGCCTCCCCCTCGGCTGAGGGTGGCTGAGTGGGAGGAGGCAGGCAGACTCTGGAGGCCCCAAGTGCACCCCGCCCCTATGGGTGGCTCCCCTCGCCTTTGCCCCACCCCTATGAGCGGCTCGCCCCCCGGGTGCGCTGCCCCAGGCGCCCGAGCAGCTTCCTCCGCCACTGATGGTGTGGAAGCGTAGCTATGGTTGTTCAAAAGGATTGCCTTCCATTTATAAAAATTTGTTCATTGGCAAACTTATTCATCAGGTATATTCTACGCCAACACTTGTCCATACTTTTTTAAAGTTCTCATGAAAATTTATCAGCATTTAGTATGATTGTCTCCTGATACACATATCTCTCTCTCTGTGTGTGTGTGTATCACACATGTTACATTATAGTTCTATGTTCATTACTTGCCTAGAGAACTGCATTGCCAAATTTGGAGAAGCAGGGGATTTCAAAGGGTGGCAGTTTTTGGTTGGTGGGGGAATGGTGTTCTCCAAGGGGGGGAATGCTTTCACCTGCTGATCAACAATATGCTTATAAATTATAATCCAGACAAGTTTACTGTGCACACATAAAAAAGCCCATATACATAAGAGCTATGCACAGATGGAAATCAGTGTGCAATACATTTTGCAAAGCCCACAGTCTTGGAACAATGGCTGCTATTGCTGTTCATGTTTACTTCTATTTTATGTATTTTGATATTTTTGCATCTTTTTTCAGAGCAGGAAGGTGGTTTTAGATAGCAGCATGCTTTGAGAGGGATATTTTTTATTGATTTCTCCTTTTTATTGAGTTCTCCTTTCCTCCTCCTCCTCCTCCTCCTTAAACAGGGGCAATGCATTCCTTCATATACCCAGCAATGTATTTTGGTTTTTTTGCCCAAGCTGGGATTCATTTGGGATTGAATTTTCAGCAAACAGCAAGGTATCAGTTTGCTGGCTGTTTTCCTAGTGTCACTAAATAGTGCAACAGCTGAGCAACGATTAGCAACATCCTGGCTCATTAACGGCACTTTGGTTAATGTTCCAAGCACGGCAGTCCTCTAAGAGCCTGGGGAGTGTGAACGCCCCATTAGCTTGGTCTAAAATGAGCAGTCAGCGCTTGGCATCAGAGCACAATATTGTACCACTTTAGAACACAGGTGGTGGATCACATGATTGAATGCCCCCCATATAATTATAAGATAAATCTAAATACTTGCAGCATATAGGAGAAGGGCCGAAGACCAGCAGAATGGTCCTTCCCATGATGATGTACTAACTTTCCATATGCAGAGAATTTTTTTGATGCTATGGAACATTGCTCTTCACCTGTACTCTGACTTGGTACATTCGAAATGTACTCATGACTTTTATCAATGGCAGAGCTACCTTCATTTCACCCAAAAGGGAACAATGGAAGTTTTTGCAAGTGATCACCAAAACCAAAGGAATTATAAAGCTGTTGGAAAGAGCAGAACTTGAACTTTGTTAATCTAGCCCTGAGATAAAGACTCACAGCAACATCTGGAGAGCCAAAACTCCCATGATTCTTGACCATTGGTCATGTTGGGAGCTGTAGTCCATAAACTTTTGGAAGGCCACAGCTCCCATCAACCCTGGCCATGGACCATGCTGGTTGGGGCTGACAGGAGTTTGTGGAGGGCCATAGGTTCTCACCCCTGGGTTAACCTAATGAGATACCATGCTTTGCATGTGCTTAGACCTCAAGGCACCTTCAAACAAAGAAGCAGGCAGTGGTGTGTAATATCAGGTTCTGTGATTGGCAAGTCCCTGGACTGGTAAGGGCTAATATACAACAATGCAAGGAGTCTAGACCAGGGGTCAGCAAGGTTTACCTTGCCTGGGCCGGTTCACTCCAGCAGAGATCCCTCCATGGGCTGGATTGCACATGTGTGTGAGCACACATGCCCGCGATATCCGGTGTCTGCATTTGCGCAGATGCAATTTCCATTTGTTGTCTGTGCAAATGTGATTTCTGGCATCTGCACATGTGCAGATGCAATTTTCACACTGCGGAAGCGAGTCCCCGCACTGTACTGTGCCAGTTTAGTGCAAGCGCGTGGGGATTCACCGAGCGGGCAGCTTGGTTTGGGGGTGGCTCAAGGGCCGCTTGTGGCCCACGGGCCTTAGGTTGCCTACCCCTGGTCTAGACATTCGCCCTTCTCAACAACCTAACTGCTGTACTTCAAGTTCTTGCCTGCCCAGTTCCAGCTTCTGATCCTGGGCTGTGGAGAACACCAACCTAGTCTCTGCCTTGACAAAGCACTGGAAATTATTCTTCTGAAAGTCAAAAACCTTTGTACTGTGACAAACAGCCTTTGTACATCATTTGAAGATAAACTTTACCACCCAGTACTTCCCTACTTGGGTGGGAGAGAGAGGGAGGATATTTTTCATCATATACTGCCCAATTTGTGCCAGTGATATTCATGTTTAGAATGTGTTTGAGCAGTGCTGGTGAAGCTGATATAGCTTACATATGGTTTTTTTAGCTTATTTGTTTTGTCAGGCAGTGTTAAGCCTAGGCAGGATCTTAAACATTGTGAGTACCGATGGCATTGGTGCCTCTACAAAAAGAACCTCCAGTGCTTTGAAGATTCACCCTCCCATTTATTTATTCATTTATTTTATGAAACATCATAGAGTCATAGAGTTTTTTCCTGATGTTTTCCTGATGTTTAGTTGGAGTAATAATAATAATAATAATAATAATAATAAATAATAATAATAAATAATACCCCACCCATCTGACTGGGTTTCCCCAGTCACTCTGGGAAGCTTCCATCATGTATGAAAACATATTTTTAAATTTTTTTTAAGGAATCTCCTTTCTTGTAACTTGAAGCCACTGGTTTGAGTCCTCCGCTCCAGACCAGGAGAAAACGAGCATGCTTCCTCCTCCATGAGACAGTCCTTGAGATATTTGAATATGGCTATCATATCTCCTCTCGGTCTCCTCTTTTCTTGGCTAAACATAGCCAGCTCCTTCAACCGTTCTTCATAAGGCTTGGTTTCCAGACCCTCATGTTGGCATTTTCAGGAGTATATGTGTGTGTGTGTGTATTTTATTAGCAAAGTTAGCTCAGCATTTTGCACAACTTGCCCCTAAAACTCAATAAAGAAAAGTCATAAAATCATCAAGAAATTAAAGAAAGAAAGAGAGAGAGAGAGAACATTTATTTAAGCTCCTCCTCCTGCTTATACTATTTTGTTTCATGGAGAGCGTGAACTCGCATAAAAATTAAGATTTACAGCCAGGCAATATAAGAGATTAAAGTAGGCTTCGACTTCTTAGGCTTATGCCCTTATATATAAAATTGTTTGAACCTACTGTAGTCAGATTGGAGGTTATTAAAAAGATCTCTATATCAATGTTTTTTAAATTGTGATAGCACATTATTAACATAATGATGATTTTTGTTGTTATTTTTGACAATTGACTTTCCTCTACAGGAAATTACAGATGAAATTTCAATATTTTCATTCCTAAATTACCCTAATCAGTTTCACCAAAGGTATATGCCGATGGAGGACATTGGGTCACATCCTACTAATTTGGTTATAAAATCATTGCAGATAGGTGTAAATATGTCAGTTTTCTTCCAATCTATAATTAAATTAAATTAAAGCTAATATATGCTTTGCCACCAACTTTTTCTAGGAGGGCCGCCTGCCAAACCACATACCTTTACTAATCCCTTCTGAAGTTTGTTCCTTGAACCTGGATTTTCTAGCTCCGACCTGGAGAAGATCCCTAAACAGGGGGAGCTACAAACAAGCCATTTCAGGGCCATGTGAGCATTTTGTCACACGAAATGCTGCATGTGTTTTCCAACTGCTGTTTCATCCTCTCACTGCATGTGTTGTGTCTGTGTGTGTGTGTGTGTTTTCCCCCAATTGTTATTAAAAATTCAGCTGTCTCTCCAACTGAGGCACTTTGTCATTTTGAAAGCCACTGTGGCTGTGAATAATTGAAGGCAATTAAAAAAGTGTGTTGAAAGTCATGTAATTTTTATAGACCAGTTACGACGTGGAGTTTTCTGTACTGTTTGGAGGTTTTCAGGCAACTCTTGTCAAGCATCCATCAATTTTGGAGTTGGATTTTGTTTTGGTAGATAGGATTTTTTATTTTTTTTTGAGGGATGATGCTAATTTGGCTTGGAAATTAAAGCACCTAAAATAATGCAAATGTTTGATTGAAGCCCATGTTTTACATTTTGAACAGTTATGTGTACATTTTAAAAAAGTTCAGACTTTTCTTTTAAGACTTTTCTTTTTCTAAGAGTTCCTTTTTACTCGCACACACAAACATCCCTCAGCCTTCTGTTGTCGTTACAAATGTAATGCTGGAATGCAAAGAAAATCTGGCTTAATGTAACATGCCGCTCTCTATCCTCCAGCTGTGCAAGGGAGAATCATTATCCGAGTTTAAGGACACATTCCAGTCCTACAAAAACACCTGGCGACGGTGCCAAGCAGGGGCGATTGATAGAATTGATAGATGATATAGATAGATGATAGATAGATAGATAGATAGATAGATAGATAGATAGACAGACAGACAGATAGATAGATGATAGACAGATACAACACTTTAAATCTACAGTGGGCACTCGGGTTGCGACTGTGATCCATGTGGGATGCACGTTCGCAACCCGCAGCAGCGTGTCTATGCATGCGCGGGTTGCGATTTGGCGCTTCTGCGCATGTGCAAAGTGTGATTTAGCGCTTCACGCATGCGCAACCACCGAAACCTAGAAGTAACCCATTCTGGTACTTTCGGGTTTCGGCAGTAACCCAAAAAAGCGCAACCTGAAGAGTCTGTAACCCGAGGTATGACTGTATACAAATACTTACAAAAGAAACATCAGCCCTTTCAATGAAAGCAGTCAGTTCCCAAAAGCCTGTTGGAACAAGAAAGTCTTCAACTGCTAGGGCAGGCACGTCCAACAGGAAAATCATGATCTACCGGTAGATCACTGGACATCTGTGGTAGATCACCACTAGATCACTTGACATGGGGTAGATTACTGCCAGTTTTTAGATCGCAGTCTTTTGTGAGTTGGGCACCCCTGTGCTAGGGGAAGGACAACAAAGCGGGAGCCAGGCTAGGATCTCTAAAGAGGGAGTTCCAAAGTCTGGGAGCAGCCATCGAGAAGCACCTGCCCTGTGTCCCCACCAAGTGTACCTGTAACAGTGGCAGAACTGAGAGAAGAGCTCCCTTGAAGATCTCCAAACCCAGATCAGCCTTTTGTTGTTGTTTACAAATTGTCTTTCGGATAGCTTGTGTTAGGAGTGCGTGCAGGAGCCGGGCCCTGTGACCAGTAGGGCTTTGCAAGACTGGGGCCTTCCTAAGTTTGTTTTGGAAAGGCAAGGCACGGCCGCATAGGTGAGGCTGAGTCAGGTGGAAGTCCAAGTTGAAGTTGAATTAGAAGAACAGGAATGAAGCATTTGGGTAAATTTGGTTGGGTAGGATGTTTGTGGAAATAAATCCACCACAGCACAGTGGTACCCCGGGTTACATACACTTCAGGTTACAGACTCTGCTAACCCAGAAATAATACCTCGGGTTAAGAACTTTGCTTCTGAATGAGAATAGAAATCGCACAGCAGCAGCACGGCGGCAGCGGGAGGCCCCATTAGCTAAAGTGGTGCTTCAGGTTAAGAACAGTTTCAGGTTAAGAACAGACCTCCGGAACGAATTAAGTACTTAACCCGAGGTACCACTGTACACAAGGTGCTGTTTCCTATGATATACCTGTTGCCAGTCACTGTGCTCTCACTTTCGGCTTTGCTGTCTGTGACAGCAAATATTGCAGCCGAGCGAAAATTTGGACGCAAACCACATCCCAAATTGGGCCTGAGACTCCCTCTCTCAGCAGGTTGTCTCTGCGTCTGTAAGTTCTTTCTCCAAAAACCTTTCTTGACACATTGTATCTGCCCTGCTTCCTTAATGGCACTCGGTTCAGAAGAGAGCTGCACAGGATGGCAGACTGGAATATATCACCCAGTGAGGGTTCTCTGACAGGCACTTAATGCCATACTTTCCATAATATAAACAGTGCCCCTGGACAACCTCATTTCAGAAGATTGCCTTGTAAACTGTCACAACCAAGGGCTGATTCATGCAGCTGCCTCTGCTTCTGATTCCCAGGTGCCAGATCAATCCCTCCCTGCCTCTCAATATTTACAAAAAAAAGGGGGGGGAAGCCTCGGGTCTCCTTCCTCTGACCTTGGCCACGTTCAAACCATACATTTAATGCAGCAGCTTTAAGCAGTCATAGGTAAAGGTAAAGGGACCCCTGACCATTAGGTCCAGTCGTGACCGACTCTGGGGTTGCTGCGCTCATCTCGCTTTATTGGCCAAGTACAGCTTCTGGGTCATGTGGCCAGCATGACTGAGCCGCTTCTGGCGAACCAGAGCAGCACACGGAAACGCCGTTTACCTTCCCGCCAGAGCGGTACCTATTTATCTACTTGCACTTTGACGTGCTTTTGAACTGCTAGGTTGGCAGGAGCAGGGACCGAGCGACGGGAGCTCACCCCGTCGTGGGGATTCGAACCGCTGACCTTCTGATCGGCAAGTCCTAGGCTCTTTAGGCTCTTTAACCCACAGTGCCACCCGTGTCCCTTAAGCAGTCATAGCTTCCTCCAAAGAATCTTGGAAGCCGTAGTTTGTCAGGAGCACAGAGAGTTGTTTGGAGACAGGGGCATAGTGTGAGGGGGGGGGCTGCTGGGGCGATCCAGCTCAAGTATTTACCAACTCACTAGTAGCCATAAATCAGCACTCTTCAACTTTTTAAAACCCAGACCCACCTTTAACCCAAACATGCATTTGGGGAAGTTTAAAAAAATATACCAATCTTTATTTCATTTAATTGCTATAACATGAAATGTGTACTCTAAGGTATACAGTCATACCTCAGGTTACAGACACTTCAGGTTGCGTTTTTTCAGGTTATGGGCTGTCGAAACCCGGAAGTACCAGAACGGGTTACTTCCAGGTTTCAGCGGTCGCGCATGCACAGAAGCGCTAAATCGTGCTTTGTCCATGCACAGAAGCGCTGAATCGCAACCTGCGCATGCGCAGACGCACCGCTGTGGGTTGCGAATGCTGCGGGTTGAGAATGTGCATACCACACGGATCATGCTCACAACCCGAGCGTCCACTGTACAGAATATACAGTGTAAATTATTACATTGATAAAATCCCCCTTTTCCAATCTGTGTCTATCTCATTCTGTTTTTGTGACTCCCCTCCACTACAGCACGGCGTCCTTTTGAATTGTTTTGTTTTGAATATGTTTTGAATTTATCATTTTGTTATATATATTAGTTCCTTTGGCCCCCAGAACAATCTTACAACATTTTTTTCCCACTCCTTTACGAATTTAGTCCATGCATATCAATAAATTTGTTTTGGAACAATGTTTTGTCATATATCCTTCTAAACAGTTCCATTCCTTCTTAAGTTTTTGATTCGACTGAAATCTGATGGCTGCTGTCATTTTAGCCACCTCTATGAATTCACATAGAATTCAATTTTCCTTTTTCTTTTCTGGTAAAATTCAATAAAAACTATTAATAATAATGATGATGATGATGATGATGATAAATTCTCTTTTAAAGTTCCAATCAGGGAAAAAAAAGAATTCACATAATTTGTTTAACCAATCCTCTACTGAGGGGACTTTGTCCCCTTTCCAATTTTTAGCTATCAACAACCTGGCAGCAGCCATGGCATATAAAATATTCTTTTCTTATCATTAGGGATGTCCTTAGTAATGATACCTGTTAGGAAGGCTTCTGGCCTTTTCTCAAAAGATGTTTTAAACATCTTTTTTAGCTCTTTGTGGATTGAACTCCAGATTTATTTATTCATTTCTTGCATCCCCACCATACATGAAACATCGTTCCTTCTGCTGTGTTACATCTCCAACATAAGTTGGAATTTAATTTGTACATTTTGGCAAGTCTGGTTGGGGTTATATACCACCTGTACATCAATTTCATTGTTGTTGTTTAGTCGTTTAGTCGTGTCCGACTCTTTGTGACCCCATGGACCAGAGCACGCCAGGCACTCCTGCCTTCCACATTTTCATTAGGTTTTCGTAAATTGTGTAGGAAGCGGTAATTCTAATATCTTGCCTCCACAGCTTTTCCCACTGTTCCATTTGAATTGGGTATCCAGTTTGGGGAAGTATTTCTTTTTCACCCCTCTCCCCATATTGTATGGGAGTAATGTTGCTGTTGCAACCTGCCTTAGATAAGGCCTCGACCCAGTTGTTGTTGTTGTTTAGTCGTTTAGTCGCGTTCGACTCTTTGTGACCCCATGGACCAGAGCATGCCAGGCACTCCTGTCTTCCACTGCCTCCCGCACTTTGCTTAAACTCATGTTGGTAGCTTCGAGAACACTGTCTAACCATCTCGTCCTCTGTCATCCCCTTCTCCTTGTGCCCTCCATCTTTCCCAGCATCAGGGTCTTTTCCAGGGAGTCTTCTCTTCTCATGAGGTGGCCAAAGTATTGGAGCCTCAGCTTCAGGATCTGTCCTTCCAGTGAGCACTCAGGGCTGATTTCCTTAAGAATGGATAGGTTTGATCTTCTTGCAGTCCACGGGACTCTCAAGAGTCTCCTCCAGCACCATAATTCAAAAGCATCAATTCTTCGGTGATCAGCCTTCTTTATGGTCCAGCTCTCACTTCCATACACCACTTGACCCAATACTAGGTCCCAATCCACCAGTTGAAGGCCAGTGCCATAGATAGCCAGGAACACCACCCAGGCAAGTGAGTGAGTTTTGGGAAGGGGGCTGGGGAGAAAGAGCTCTCTGTTGCTGCTGCATATATCCACTTGACAGAAATGTGTTTGTGTGTGTCTGTGTGTTTACTAGACTTCTGAGAGGCTGGCTCCTGCCAACCTAGCAGTTCAAAAGCATGTCAAGTGCAAGTAGATAAGTAGGTACCGCTCCGGCGGGAAAGTAAACGGCATTTCCGTGTGCTGCTCTGGTTCGCCAGAAGCGGCTTAGTCATTCTGGCCACATGAGCTGGAAGCTGTACGCCGGCTCCCTCGGCCAATAAAGCGAGATGAGCACCGCAACCCCAGAGTCGTTCGTGACTGGACCTAACGGTCAGGGGTCCCTTTACCTTCCTCCGTAGAATCCTGGGAGCTGTAGTTTACCCCCCACAATTCTATAATTCCCAGCACCCTTAACAAACTACAGTTTCCAGGAATCTTTGGGGAAAGTCATGTGCTTTTAAATGTATGATATGTCAGCAGCCTGTGCTTCCATGCTGGCTTTGGAGAAGGAACCTCCCCTTTCTCTGCAGCCACCAGAGAAACTCAAGATGCTCTTAGCAGGGTAGTAATTATTATTTAATTTTGTTCATGCCCGGGACTTTTGCAGGCTTATTTGCAAGGCTTCTTTAGGAAGTGATCCCTGGTGCGAGGGCAGAGATGCATACATTAATGTCAGTGCCTTCCTCTCTGAAAATGCTGGATTTGTTGAAAATGGTGTTGATTTGCAAGAATTGATTTTTTCCCCAGTGGAAACTGCTGCAGCACAGTAAGTAATTTGTGAGGTGTTTCTGTTAAGACACCTCTCTCTCTCTCTCCCCCAACTCACACACAGGGTGTGCGCCACTAAATTGAATCGCTGCTCGATGAAGATTCCAATTGTGCTTTGTCAATGTTCCTGCTGCCTGTGCAGATGGCTAATCGACCACAAGGTATCTCTCATGGCGACTGTTTAATGAAGCCTTGCACTAGGTTTCAGCTTGGGGCTTCTTCTTGGGTTACAGAAAGATTGCTTTCATATTCCAGCAGGCAGTCGGATTCAGAGGGTGATAAACTTGCATAGTGGAGTTCCTCAAAGATTTGTGCTGAGGTCTGTTTGATGCTGCTGTTGCATTAAACAAAGAGTATTTTCACGTGCTACAGTATTTTATTTTATTTTTACCATATTCAGTCAGACTCCAATTCTTCAATCAGTTCACTCCTTTACTGACAGGTCCAAAGCATTAAGGCAGTTTCATTCTACAGTGGTACCTCGGGTTACATACGCTTCAGGTTACAGACTCTACTAACCGAGAAATATTACCTTGGGTTAAGAACTTTGCTTCAGGATGAGAACAGAAATCGTGCAGCGGCAGTGCAGTGGCAGCAGGCGGCCCCATTAGCTAAAGTGATGCTTCGGGTTAAGAACAGTTTCAGGTTAAGAACGGACCTCCAGAACGAATTAAGTTCTTAACCCAAGGTACCACTGTATACACTATACAGTGGACGCTCGGGTTGCAAATGTGATCCGTGCAGGATGCATGTTTGCAACCTGCAGCGTTGGCAACCCTCAGCTGCGCACACGTGGGTTGCGATTTGGCGCTTCTGTGCATGCGCGATCGCCAAAACCCAGACGTAACCCGTTCTGGAACTTCCAGGTTTCGGCAGTCCGTAACCCAAAAAAACACAACCCGAAGAGTCTGTAACCCGAGGTATGGCTGTATACAGGCTTCCAATAGATCCCTAGTAGAAAGTGCAGGCTTCAAATACAAAGCAAGTACAACTCGCAGCATACATACAGCACAGAGTTCAGTATCAATCTGGCAGAGCCTTGCAGCCAAGCAAAGAGACAATGTACAGCCTCCTCTTAATATACTCAAGAATGACCCTTGGCTGGTTGCCAGGTCAGTAACCTTCAAAGGACCTGCAGGTGCAAGGTAAGGGAAGCACATGCACCAGATTTTTCTTAACAGCAATTAAAAGAACCTCAACATAGAAAGCCTCATACAGCCAACATGCTTAAATCTAATTAATGCATGAAGGGGTTAACACCATAGAGCAGGCATCCCCAACCTGCAGCCCTCCAGATGTTTTGACCTACAACTCCCATGATCCCTAGCTAACAGTACCAGTGGTCAGGGATGATGGGAATTGTAGTCCAAAACATCTGGAGGGCCGAAGATTGGGGATGCCTGCCATAGAGTAACTTGTCCTGCAAGGCTTAG
Organism: Podarcis siculus; assembly: GCA_034642415.1. Lineage (NCBI taxonomy): Eukaryota > Metazoa > Chordata > Lepidosauria > Squamata > Lacertidae > Podarcis > Podarcis siculus. The sequence continues at coordinate 2,586,288 of JAXCMG010000019.1, read as the reverse complement.
CGAGGTCACACCCTCACCTTGGGAGAAAGGTAATCAAGCCTATTGTTCCCCTTCAGTCTACCGGAGAAGCTCAATATGTGAAGAGGTTTTGAGCTGGTTGCTCCAAACTCAAACCACATGGCTCTTGCAAGCCATTGTACCAGTAGTTAAGGATCCAGAAGAATTAAACTGAGCCCTGAAAAGCACTTGGAGATGTGTAACAATGTGGGGCACATCTTGCTTTGTGTTAAGAAGGATGTTTGCTGGTCGGAAGTGGTTGACTTCCCATTAGGTACACAAAAAAGCACAGGCCACAAAAGATCCACTCCAGTCAGCGATCCCTATCGGTTGTAGGAGGTTCCATGCTTCTGAGCTGTGAAAAAAAGAGGCAACATGAAGTTTTTGGTTTCAAAAAGCAATGATGGACATATTTTTGGTTACTGTGGCTAGAGCAACAGGGTCAGAACTGCAGCCCTGGGATTAATTGCATTTTGAGGGGCTTCTGTTATGTTTCTGTTTGAGGATAATTGGGTTTGGCTGTGATTACTGTGGATAACCAGATTGCAATTTTAATGTCACTATTGGCTCAATGGCAGGAAATGAGAATATTGATTTTACAATTACCAGCCAGGGAGCCATTGCTGGAAGGGTAGAATTTTGAAGCATTTGCTCTGGCAAATTGGCTAAGATTTGTTCCTTCTGGTATCCCCCACCCCTCTCCCGGTTCGGTGCTTTCGTGCTGGCAGAAGCAACAGGAGGTGGCTGGGGGAATTCACCTGAAGAAAAATGACTAGAAGCTGAATACTGAAGGTGGGAATCCTCATCTAGCTTCTGGATGTGGGTGGGAGTTAGACAGGATGGGCTTTTTGTGCCTTAGCATCTCAGTTCTAATAAAGAGGGGCGTGGGAAGAAGATTGAGCTGGCTTTGAACACAAATGCATTAAGCAGAGAGGAGGAGGAGGACGCCGAAAAAGAAACCCAAACAATTATTTATGTGGGGCGTGTGTGTGTCAGGGGAATCTCATTTAATTTACCGTATTTTTTGCTCTATAAGACTCACTTTTTCCCTCCTAAAAAGTAAGGGGAAATGTGTGTGTGTCTTATGGAGCGACTGCAGGCTGCACAGCTATCACAGAAGCCAGAACAGAAAGAGGGATCGCTGCTTTCACTGCGCAGCGATCCCTCTTGCTGTTCTGGCTTCTGAGATTCAGAATATTTTTTTCTTCTTTTCCTCCTCCAAAAACTAGGTGCGTCTTGTGGTCTGGTGCATCTTATAGAGTGAAAAAAGAGGGGTCTGGTGCGTCTTATAGAGCGAAAAAAGAGGTAGTTCACTCTGAAATGGGAATGGGGAGAAATCGGATTAAGTGTTCATTTAAACGAGAACTTGCCAAACTCAAACTTTCCGAAACAATATATGAACTGAAACAGAGGCATTCTATGAAACATGAGCTTCTTTGACTTTTTCAGTGTGACTCTTGGGCCACACTATGTGTAAGAATACACACACACACACAAACACATGGGTAAAGTGTGCATTTAAAAATGCATATATCTGTGAAGATAACATACAAACATGCAGTATATTAGGGAAAACTTATTTTCATAAAATGTGTATTATCAGGCAAAACTGTGTGGGAAGAGAAACTGACACACAAATGCTTATGAATTTTGAGGAAGGCTTTTTTATTATTGTAAAATGCAAACTTAACATATGTAGGAGTGTGGAGAGCTGAATTAAAGATATGGAGTGGGTGGGGGGCAGGAAATGAAAAGCTGGGAGGAAAACCGATCTATTTGCCCTTCCCTTCTCTGAAAACAGGTGATGGTCAGGTTGTTTGGAAACTTTATTATTCCAAAATCATTTCAACTCCTGATTGGTTTACAGCAGACCGTGAAAGGGCTGCAATGCAACTTGAAAACAGATGAGTACATAGGGGCGCCCCTCCTGACGTCTTTTGTAGTGTGCATTCATTATGACATGTTTCTTCTGATGTTGTCTGGCTGCTTATTCACTATCTTGCTTTCAATACTGTTTGCATTGGCAAAAGTTCTGAGGTTGGCCCACCACTTCATTTCCAGTTGGGGCATTTCCCATAGTTCCCTGCTGAAGGCCTGTGAGTTTTTTCATGCCACAAATTCTCCAAGGTGTTTGGCTTTGCTTTTGCTTCACTGTGGTGCAGCAATAGCGTGGTAACGGGAAAACATTACAAAACCACCAATCAAATAGAAGGATGTGCGGATGCCCCTGGTACAAATTGGGTCCTCCCTTGCGGTGAGACCTGGCAACCAAATCCTGTGTTGTGGGTGGGTTGATTGATTAGCTACAAGACCCAATTGGTAGGTCACTTGATGCCAATGGGGTGCTGTATCAATGGATCGAGGGACCTATTTATGCCCATGCACATGACCCAGAGCTTCCTCTTTTGGTGCGTGCATTGGAACACCCACCCACCTCTCCCTATTTTTAGGGCAGTGCGCTTGACCTTGCTATGCCATTGTGTGTCGGCTGTCGTTGGGACAGGGGCACGGCAAGAATTTTCCCCACTTGGCTGATTGGCTGGTGCCATTTGGGTTTTGCCTGCCACGTAGCAAATCATCACAACTTGTAAGGTTGCGGATAGGCTCTGGTTCAAGTGATAGGGATGGGAGAACACTCTCGCCATCCCTATGTGACGGGTATTCCATTAAAGAAATCCAGGGACTCGATGGTTTGGTCAACCCCTGTGAGGGGGTTGTGCCCGTGCCTGAGTCCAGGGGGGCATTTGGGTGGCGGAGATAGCCTGTTCCCGGCTTTCCGCTTATCCAGGTGCTCACCCTAGGCTGACCTATGCTGGTGCCCTCTGTCAGTGCTACCTGCAACGGTGCAGGGAGCTAGTCGAACCAGAGCCTATTCAACCACTCACTTGCTGTAATCAATAAAGTTGTGACCTAAATTCTGCCAAAAACCAAACCAAAATTTGAGTCTTGTCTGAATTTATTTAAGGGGGAGGTTTAAAGGTCTGAACACGCAAAGCCACCACTGTTATTGTGTCAATGACATGTTTGTCCTCCAGGTTGCTTAGCCAGAATATGTAGAATTGCCAAGCTAGACATGTAAAATTGGAGATCAGAAAGGGACTGATTTTAAAGGAAATGGATAGAGAGGTGCTCTTTCTCCTTCAGAGGTTACATGGGAGTTCCGCATCAGCCAAGTGAAACTGACTGGTGGCAGATTCGGGACAGACAAGAGGAAGCGCATAGTTCACACACCACATAGCTAAACTGTGGAATTTGCTGCTATGAAGATGTGGCTATGAGCAATGGCTAGATAGTCAGAAAGAAAGATGTGGCTATAGGCACTAGTTTGGAAGGATTTTAAAAGGGACATAGATAAATTAACAGGTGATAGTTTTATCAATGGCTCCTAGTCATAAGGGCAGGGTAGAAGCCCCATGTTCAGACGTGGCATGCGTGGCACTACCTGCTGCTGGGGTGCACTAATGCAAAAGGTCTTTTGCTCTCATGCCCTGCTTTTGGGCTTCCCAGAAGACATCTGATTGGCCACCGTGGGGAACAGGATGCAGGAGTGGCTGGACCTGTGGTGTGGTCCATCAGGGCTCTTCTTATCTTCTTCGGCTATGCTTGGATAATTCAGTTACACCCCATGCAGCAGAACTGCCTGTCTTCAGAGGAGGCTGCATGTTGCCTAGGTCTATGAGTCATTGCTTTTGGCTTTTTGCCTCCTCCTAATCACGTCCTTAGGAGAGACTCGATTAGGCTATTTCCGGAGGGCAGATCATTCTCGCCCTTTCACATTCTAAAAATAAACTTTTATTTGAGTACAAGAGTGAAGTGAGCCTTCAGTTTTAATTCATTGTGGTTTTGTTTTTTAAAAAAAAGTATCTCAAACAACCAGAAGTTCCAGAACTACTGTTCTGTACACTCAAGTATTGTCTCCGAATTTAAATGAATGAAGGTGTTCATCTTTGGCAAAATTCAGGCTCCTAGACTTTTTGCTTCATTTTGATGCTTTGTGATAAGTGAATGATATCAGGGCTGCTACTCATGTCTGGCTGGGCCCAAACTGCCTAGTTTAAAATCACATTTGTGGGGAGGCAGAGGGTGTGTGTCACATGTCTTGTGTGTAAAAGGTATTGGGTTCAGTTTCTAGAATCTGCAGTTAAAGGGGTCAGATAACATATGACGGCAAAAGACTTCCTTTCTGCGGTGACCTGCTGGTCATTGCATATTCAAAAGTATGGGGGTTAGATGGGCAAGTTATTTGACCCCTCAAATAAAGCAGCTACCTGTGTTCCTAAGCTTACTGTGGAGATCAACCCATTTGACCTCAGCAAGGTCTGCAAGAATTCAGAAAGAGTTGGAAAAGGCATTTACCATATTTTTCGCTCTATAAGATGCACCAGACCACAAGACGCACCTAGTTTTTGGAGGAGGAAAACAAGAAAAAATATATTCTGAATCTCAGAAGCCAGAACAGCAAGAGGGATCGCTGCGCAGTGAAAGTAGCAATCCCTCTTGCTGTTCTGGCTTCTGGGATAGCTGCGCAGCCTGCATTCGCTCCATAAGACACACAGACATTTCCCCTTACTTTTTAGGAAAGAAAAAGTGAGTCTTATAGAGCAAAAAATACAGTACTTGCATTGGAAAACTTGCTCCTGAAAGTTTGTTCCTAACACAGCTGCTTATTTTCAGTGTCTAACCCTGATCAGGCAGTGTACATGTTTTAAGGTGCCTGAGCAACTGAAAGATAGAGCTTTAGGGAAATAAAAGATAAGGGTGCCCTGATTAGGGATCTACTGGCAAGGCCAGTGTGGTATAGTGGTTAAAAGCGGTGGACTCATAATCTGGTAAACCGGGTTCGCGTCCCCGCTCCTCCACATTCAGCTTCTGGATGACGTTGGGCCAGTCACACTTTTCTGAAGTCTCTCAGCCTCACTTACCTCACAGAGTGTTTGTTGTGGGAGAGGAAGGGAAATGAAAATGTTAGCCGCTTTGAGACTCTTTAGGGTAGTGATAAAGCGGGATATCAAATCCAAACTCTTCTTCTTCTCTTCTTCCAGATCTATTAGCCAGAACTGATACCAGGAGATACCCAAGCAACTCCATCAGATCATATCCCCCAAACTCACCTAAAAATTGAATTGAGAGCAGGTCTGCAAGACAGGAAGAGCAGGTTCCAGGACCTGGCCTGAAAGCTAATGGTGCATCCACTTTGCGGAAGCTTAGCAGCTCTGGGTCTGGTCAGTGAATGGATGGGAGACCCACCTGTAAAACTTGTCCAAATGGTATTGAGCAAAGCCTGCTCAGCCATTAGGTAGGGTGACTCTCCTGCCTCAGGTGACAGAAGCCCCCCTAAGCGGCACATCCACAGGTGCCATGCCAGAGAATTGGGGCAGGATCACTTTCAAAATTGGTGTGATCGTGCCCCAGATCACTGCCAGTGGTGGTGGTGCTTCTTCCCCAGAGGTGGCTGTGGCAGGGTGTGCAGTGGTGGCAGGGCAGGCGGCTGTGGTAGGAACAAGTTGGTGGTGGTGATGTTGGCAGCCACGGTGGCAGCAGCAGCAGCAATAGACAAAATAAGATGCACCATCCCTGGTCTTTATTATTATTATTATTAAATCTTTTTATTGAGTTCTTTTTAAAACAAAAACATGAAAAGTAAATAAACAAAAAACATACAAACGGTCAAAAAGAAAAAAAAAGAAAAAAATACAAAACAGCACATACAGCAAGAAAAAACAAATGCAAAACAAACCAACATCAATTCATGACATAACACTGATTGACTTCCCTCCATCTCGGTTTTGGGCTATATAACCACAATATCTTTCTGCAGTGTAATTTTACAACATCAACACATCGCAGACCTACTGTGATTTTAATATTTCCTAAATTTGCTTCTATGTATGTTATGAATTTGTTCCAATCGTTAATAAATTTTACACTTTTTTGATGCCTGATTTTTTGTGTCAACTTGGCTAATTCTATATACTCGCATAATTTAATTTGCCATTCTCTAACAGTTGGGATATTAGGTGTTTTCCAATTTTGCGCTAGCAATATCCTGGCGGCTACCGTTACATATTGGAACATTGTTTGGTCTTCCTTCACCACCCCTGGTCTTGAGTTGCATGGGGAAAAGTGGGGTGTATGATGATGATGATGATGATGAAGAAGTTTATTATCTGCCCTTTACTACCAGGTCCCAGGGTGGGTTACAACAATTCAAAATTGAGAGTAAAAAAAGCCGTTTAAGCAGATTGCAGCCCCAAGAATAGGGTGGGTCCTGAAAGCACATGTCTTGGGTATCCAACACACCAGGGTTAAGAGGCGTGTCTTCGGCATTTTCTGGTAGCTTTTTATGGAATGCATGGATATGATGGCAAACTCCAGCTCTTCAAAAAGGTTCACCCCTGTGCTAGGGCTGGCAGGCAGGCATGGAGCACCAGGTAAATCAAGATAGCCTGATGGCAAACAGCAGCAGCTTTACCGCTCAAAGAATCTGAGCCCCTGTTTGCAAAACTTTCCTGAAATTCATAAAAAGCTTGCTAAGTAGTTCCAGTGGCTTGCAGGTTGCCCAGAAGCAACAGGTAGCCCTGAGGCAGAAACCCGAAATAAGTCAGAGAAATCTAACCCAAGGGCCTCAATCCTGGGCACCCTAGAGATCCCTAATATTGCAAGAATCACTGGGTCAAACTGGGTCAAATAATTAAAATTTCTGGGTAAGGGGTCCCTTGGGGCACCCATCTGTGCGCTTTGAGAACGAACTAGCCTAGTAGGATAACATCAGTTCCTGCTGTGCCCTATTCCTCTGCCAACATGTTATTGCAACATTTTCTAGCTGTTGGTTTAAGCCTGAAGTTGCCAGTATTGTGTCCCCAGACACTACTTTGTGCCCTCCAAGGCCTCCTGCTCCTCCTGATTTTGATTTTTTAAAAATTAAAACAATGTATTAATTTATCTTTGGTAGACAAGCTCCAGCTTCCAGCCATTAAGCCAGCCATCTTGCTTCCTCCCTCCCTGAATGCCTCTGAGCTCCGCCATAAACCTCATGGGCTTGGTGGCATTCTTAGAGTAGGAAAGGAGGAGGGTGGGGCAGCTGAAGCTGGTCCTTTGCTTTCCAGTGTTCCAAGACAGCCTGATTTGTTTTGTTTTAATGAAAAGCAAAAAGCCTTTGAAAGAGTTGCTCACCCCTTCTCCTCTATTTAGCCTAATGGTTTCCAGCTTCTCTTAATTGAAACATTGCCCAGTGCCCAGAGTACTGCATTTATTAAGCTTGGTTGGTAAACCAGAGCCTGCAATTTATGTTCCTCTGCATTGCCTGGCAAAATAAGATCTGGCAGCTTTTGTGCCTTTCACTGTCGACAGCGTTCACGCTCGAGAGTTTTGCAGATGAATTGGACAGAATTTCTTCTTTGAAAACCCTGGAGCGCAAGGGCTGCCAGCAGAGGCAGGGCTTGACCTCCCTTGTTCCTATGTGTTCAATAAATGGAGGCAGGGCAAGAAGCAATTCTTGAGCCCCGCTGGAGGCAATCAAGACCTCAGTGACTTCAAATCCATCCTGAGAAGATGGTGGCAGAAAAAGAGGGCTTCGTCCCACTTCCTCTTGCCAAACACAACTGCAGGAGCCGTTGAGACAGGCAGAAAGAACTCTGAAGCAGACTAGCAAACTAGCCATGGCTTCACCATCCAAGCCTCACACCATGATGGAGAACAGTGTGCCTTCAATTGGTTCAAATGGCATCAACCAGGAAAGGGGCCTTCTTTGTGGTGGCACCTACATTCTGAAATTCCAGTGCTCTATAGAGTCCATGGGCATCTTCAGGGATGTTTTCCCACTAGTAGTTGAAGACATTCTTGTTCGCCCAAGCCTTTCTCAACCCTTGATCAACTTGGCTCACTGCTTGTTATTTTTGTTGTACATGCTTGGTCTTCTGTATGATTTTACGAATTGTCGTTGATTTACATTGTTGTACACCACTTTGATGCATTTTGTGAAAAATGGTATCACAGAATCAATGAATTGTAAGGTTGGAAGGGATCCCAAGGAACATCTGGTTCAACTCCCTGCAATGCAGGAATCGCAGCTGGAGAATCTCTGGCCAATGGTTGGCTGGGGAGAACCTTGCCGGAGCTCCAGGCAGAAGGAGGCAGCCTGAGCCACACTTGTCCACTCACTAGGAAAGCTCAGCAGGGACATGATCTTGGTCATCTCCTCTTCTCTGCAAGGAAGCTGTGTATAAGGACTGCCTTGCAGGATCAGCGAGAGGAAGAACCAATTATGCCTGGTCCAGTGTGTCCCTTTGCAAATGGCTCCTCTGCAACAAAGCCACCTGCAAAAAAAGTGCCCCAAACCCAGCAAGATTGGGTTCCTCCTCTGAACAGCTGTTCAGCGAAGGCATCAATCTTGCTTCTTTGTGAGCAGCTTCTTTCAGTAAGGATAGTCAAGCATCAGGGCCATGTCTTCTTCTGGCAATGAGGGTAGGTCTAGGTCATTTTGCAGGGTTTTTGTACCTGATAGCAGCCTCTCCTTCTTACCTGACCTCTCTCCCCGCCCCCGGCCTTGCAGACTTACCTTGCTCTGGGTCATCCAACACAACCTGTAGCTATCTGTGGCTGTCTGTACCTGACTCATCTCAGTGGCACACTTTGGGCTTCCAGATTTCGGTGGTGCGCTGTACAGTGCCAACATTTGGCGCCCCCAGCCACTTGTCTTCAGTACATAATTGTTCTGGCACTCCCTGCGGCACCCGCTCGGCTTGGCGCCCAGTGCGGGCGAACCAGTTGCACTTCCCTAAATCTGCCTCTGCTCATCTGATGCCAGATTTGGATTGGACTCAACTGAATCTGGTCACAGCCCAAATATATATACAGTGGTACCTTGGTTCTCAAATGCCTTGGTACTCAAACAACTTGGAACCCAAACACTGCAAACCCGGAAGTAAGTGTTCCGGTTTGTGAACTTCTTTCAGAAGCTCATTAGATAGTAAAATTCAGGTTAAATTGCTGTTTTAGGGGTTGTTTTTAAATGTCTGGAACGGGTTAATCCATTTTGCATTACTTTCTATGGGGAAGTGTGCCTTGGTTTTGGAACGCTTTGGTTTTGGAACACACTTCCAGAACGGATTAAGTTTGAGAACCAAGGTCCCACTGTATGTGTGTGCAGTTTTGGAGTAGGGAGGAGATTGCAATTGGCAGGAGCAAACTTGTAATCGGTGGGGTCTCCCCTCCTCCTTGAAACTAGCGCATTATTATATTCAGGAATGGTTCTGCAAAGAAACATATTAAAGATGAACTCTCTCTCTCTTTTAAAATAAAATGTTGCCTTCTGCTAATGGTCAGTTATCTCATGCTCATTTATTGTCTTGATTTATTGAGTTTATACTCAAGGAATTCGGTTAATTGAACTTCTTCAGTCAGGTTGAAAACCCCATATTTTCTGCATTTGTCCTGGCTTTTCTCTGGGCCTTCACATTGCGGGCCATGGGGTGCAAATAGTCAATCAGCAGAATCCCTGGCCAAAGCCCTGTGTGACTGCCACAGAGCATGGCACTCGCTGCTGAGATTCAATTTATACAGTGGGCATTATGCCAGTGCAGCTTGTGAATGCAGGCTCTCAATGGTGTGCGTGCGTGTGTGTGCATGCAACAGCTCTGGCAACTGGCAGAGAGGCTGAGCGATTCAGCCTTGTGGAGTTAAGCAAGCATTTCAGATGCACCTTGATTCTTGGGCTGTTCTTCTCTCCAGCAAATCCAGCGCGGCCTGTAAACATTGGCAGATAAAGGAGTTTTCCTTGGTTACCATGCTGAACTCTTGGCAGGCGTAATAACCCAATGATTTGGCCCCAGGGTTACTACCATGAGTGCTGCGTGCTGATCAGATAATGAGAGGAACAAATACTTTGGGGGGAAAGGAGGGTATGCTTTGTCGTCTCCTTTTCCCCCTGCATTTTTCCTATTCATCAGCAGTCTGTGCTTTTGAAATGAGAAAGGCAAAGAGCGCAGAGAGAAGGTTTGTTGCCGGTTGTCAGTTGTTTTAGCAGCCTGATTTATTATTATTAAAGATTTTCTTGATTTACAAAAGTGTGCGCAATGTCTCTCTCTCGTATATTTCCCCGCCCCCCATGTAACATTTAAACAAATCAGTTTCATTTGTTGAGACATTAGGAAGAAAAGGGGGAAAGATGGGTGGGGGTGGGGTCTGGTGGCAATGTTTCTATTTTACTTCATATATGTAGGGTTTGGTGTCAGCGTTGCTTGTGCAGGTTCTCTGCTGTTCACTTGTGTTCCTTTGGTGGTGAGAGAGGTTGGGGTTGGTCTAGGGCAGGGGTCGGCAACCCGCGGCTCCAGAGCCGCATGTGGCTCTTTGCCGCGGCTCCGGGGAGGGGAGGGGAGGAGGCGCATTGTGCGCCCCGACACTCCCCACTGTGGCGGGCGCTGTACTGGCTGTGACGTCGCATGGGGGCGGTGCGTGCGTTAGTCACGCACCGTCCCGACGTCACCTTCCCGCCCACCCGCCCGCTACATTGTAAGGGGCATGTACGCTGGTCACTGCATTGAAAGGGGGCATGTATGCTGGTCACTGTTTTGAAGGGGAGTGAAGAACACACACACACAAAAAGGTAACTTGTTAATTTAACGTTTATTTCTATGAGGAGGAGTAATTCTGAGGGGTCAAACAAAGAAATAATAAAAAAGTGACAAAAAAGTTATTTTTATAATGACGAGTTTTGCGGCTCCTAGTTTTTTTTCTTCAGAAACGGGTCCAAGTGGCTCTTTTTGTCTTAAAGGTTGCAGACCCCTGGTCTAGGGTGTGGTTGTTCATTTGTGGTTGGCTGTGGTGGTCTTTGTTTTCATGTGTGAGTTTTAAATTGTCTTGTGGTTGAAAGATCTTGTTCCACCTTGGGTAACGGAGGGAAGCTGAGTTGTCAAGTCAGCTGGGAATTGCTTTCTGGAGAGAGAGAGACGTGTTGTTTGTATGAAAGGCTAGGGAGACTGACACTTCTCTAATCTGTTCAATTGGCATGGTTTTCAGCATGACATCCTACATTCACAATGTCTTGCCAGGCTGTCTAACAAGAAAGCCTTATCATTTATGACGGGGCTTAATTTAATCTGTTTTATGGATTCTTCTCCTCATTGTTGGTTATTTGCCTTTCTATGTCCATCACGATTAGCTATGAAATTCCATGATGAAGGAAGAGGAGGAGGAACCAACTGAAGTGAACAACTTCTTCACATCGGGGATTGCCATCACTTTTCATAAAATATCTATGTTAGAAGTAGTGCAGAGCTTCCCCCGCCCCCAGTCATTGATAGTAGATGGTACCCTCCAGGAGTTTTGGACTGCAGTTCCCATCAGCAGCATCCATATAATATAATAATAATAATTTATTATTTATACCCCGCCCATCTGGCTGGGTTTCCCCAGCCACATTAAAAGCCTCCCTAAACAGGGCTGCCTTTAGATGTCTTCTAAAAGTTTGGTAGATATTTTTCTCTTTGACATCTGGTGGGAGGGCGTTCCACAGGGCGGGTGCCACTACCAAGAAGGCCCTCTGCCTGGTTCCCTGTAACTTGGCTTCTCGCATTGAGGGAACCGTCAGAAGGCCCTCGGCACTGGACCTCAGTGTCCGGGCAGAATGATGGAGGTGGAGATGCTCCTTCAGGTATACTGGACCGAGGCCGTTTAGGGCTTTAAAGGTCAGCACCAACACTTTGAATTGTGCTCGGAAACGTACTGGGAACCAGTGTAGGTCTTTCAAGACCGGTGTTATATGGTCTCGGTGGCCACTGCCAGTCACCAGTCTACCTGCCGCATTCTGGATTAGTTGTAGTTTCTGGGTGACCCAGCATGGTTAAAGGTCAGGGGTGATCTGATTTGGACTCCACAACATCCAGAGGGTGAGCATGTTCACTGCCCTGACTTTACGCTCACAGATTCTATCCTATTACCTGTTAAAGCAAGGATGGGAAACTTGTGGCTTTCCATGCATTGTTGGACTACAAATCCCATCATCCCTGCCCATTGGCCATGCTGGCTTGTCCTTATGGGTGTTGGAGTCCAACAGCATCTGAATGGCCACAGGTTCCCATACTTGTCATAAAGGGCTGGGGAAACCTGAGACACTGGAAGAGTGTGGGAGAAGAGCCTGGAAAAGAGAAGATCAAGATGGGACATGATAGCCATCTTCAGATCTCTTCATACATTATGCAGGCAATGGGGTAAACTCATTCTCTGCTGTTCCAGAGACCAGAACTGGGACTAGCACAAAGTATTGCAAAATGATAAGAACTGATCAACAAAGGAACAGACTGCCTTAGGAGGTGTTGGCCTCTCCTGTGGCGATATAGGTCCCATCTTTGCTGTACATTCAAAGGAGTATTATACCAGTTTATGGAGGGACGCAGGTGGTGCTGTGGTCTAAACCACAGAGCCTAGGACTTGCCGATCAGAAGGTTGGCAGTTCGAATCCCCATGATGGGGTGAACTCCCGTTGTTCGGTCCCTGCTCCTGCCCACCTAGCAGTTCGAAAACATGTCAAAGTGCAAGTAGATAAATACCTTCTCTGGCGGGAAGGTAAATGGTGTTTCCATGCACTGCTCTGGTTCGCCAGAAGCAGCTTAGACATGCTGGCCACATGATCCGGAAGCTGTATGCCGACTCCCTCGGCCAATAAAGCGAGATGAGCGCCACAACCCCAGAGTCGGCCACGACTGGACCTAATGGTCAGGGGTCCCTTTACCCTTTACCTTATACCAGTTCATAACAGCCATGGCTTCACCTCAAAGCCATGGCTTTCCGGGGGACCATAGTATGTTAAGAATGCTGGGATTTCTTATCACAGAGCTACAATTTCCAGAGTAGTTTAACAATCAAAGCCCTATTTTCAGGGAACAATCTCATTTCTTGTCATTTGAATCGACTGGTTCAGCTACTACTCTCTGGAGCAGGGTTCAGCAAACTTTTTCAGCAGCCGGTCCACTGTCCCTCAGACCTTGTGGGAGGCTGGGCTATATTTTGAAGAAGGAAATGAACGAATTCCTATGCCCCACAAATAACCCAGAGATGCATTTTAAATAAAAGCACACATTCTACTCATGTAAAAACACGCTGATTCCTGGACCATCTGTAGGCTGGATTTAGAAGGCAATTGGACCGGATCCGGCCCCTGGGCCTTAGTTTGCCTACCCATGCTCTGTGGCAACAGATAACAAAATTGCTCCATCTTCAGATATTTTAAGATTGCTATCATATCTCCTTTCAGTTTCCTCTTCTCCAGACTAAATTGCCCAACTCCCTCAACCATTCCTCATAAGGCTTGGTTTCCAGACACTTGAGCATCTTGGCTGCCCTCCTCTGCACACCTTCTAGCTTGTCAATATCCTTCCTAAACTGTGATACCCAGAACTGGACACAGTGCGCCAGGTGGTATCTGATCAAGGCAAAATAAAATAGTACTATTTCCCTTGATCAGGACACTTTACTTCTGTTGTGGACCTAGGACCTTTGCAGCAACATCTCGTTCAAAAATAAGGACCCCATCTCCCATGAAGAAGAAAAGACAAGTTTTGCCAGAAATCCAAGGAATATCAGTTTGTCATTCAAAGTTCCGCTCTCCCCTTGCTTTCTTTTACATCCGGATTAGTAACTGGGACCAGGCAACTTTTTTGAAAAGAGCCAGATTTAGCCCCAGTGCTCCCCATTTACTGACCTCCAGCATGCCCCCAAGGCTGATGTTTGTTCAAGACCTGCTATTGATTCTTTTTGTGACGTTTAACACAAAAAGATGCTTGCAAAGAAAATGCAAAATATTAGTTTCGCTTCAACAGGGGGAAAGCTGCCAGTGAGGAAGCAATTTCCACCACCGTCACCACAGGAATTCAACTTTCAAATTATTAACAACTATAAGGAACTGGAAGTGAGCATTTGAGCCAAGGGATCGCCTTAGGGGACCATTTCTCTTAATGCCTATTTCGCTGGCTTCTATAGCAATCATTTCTCTAAATTTAGGAGCTATCCCTTAAGAGATTATTATTATTGCAGCATTAGGAACTAGCTATATTTGGCCTTTTGAACTACTCCAGTGAATTCTTTTCAGTGTCCAAAATAGAGCTGTTTGATGCAAAACAAGTGGCGAGAAATAAATACACAGGCACACACAACCCAGTGAATTCTTATATTCCACTAATATTGATAAAGAGGAAATTGGCAGGTTATTTTTATTTTATTTCTTTTGCAAAACAGGCACAGAAGAGAAGAATGTTTGATTCTATATGCATGCCTTGCAAGAGTTTTGCATCTCGGTCAGCTTTGCTGTAGATAATAGGTAGAAGATTCGTGGGTGGGGAAGAATCTTTTTGTAGCAGAATCCTAAATGCATGGTTGCTCAGAGGTAAGCCCCACTGCATCGTGTGAGGCAAATTCCCAAGTAAGCCTGCATATGTTTGTAGCTTTCAAAAGTCAGGCACCGAACAACAAACCCATGTCCCTGGCATGTTAGTTTTGTACATGAAAGGATATTTTGGTATGGAGGAGCATTTGATCATGTGAACCTCGAACTGCAGCCAAAAGTAGTTTACTTACAGATTGTGAGCACTCCAGGTCTGTTAAGAAAAGGAGGGAAAGTTAGGCTGACATCTGGAATGCAGACTGATCTTCAAGCCCAGTTCTGTCTAATGCAAAATCTGTAGTTTGTCAAGACCGAGGCTGCATGCGCACCATGTATTTAAAGCACATTTAAAACACCCTCTACAAATCATTCTGGGAACGGCTGTTTCTTAAGGGTGCTGGGAATTGTAGCTCAGTGAGGGGGGTAAACTACAGTTCCCAGGATTCTTTGGGTGGGTGTGCTTTAAATGAATTGATTGAGGCCAAACTCGTTTATTTTTTCATCTCGCTGCCCCCACCTGCTGCTCGTTCCTCCCCAACACTTCCTGTACCCCAATTGTGTGGAACGATTTTTAGATTGTGAGCCTAAAGGCAAGAGTCTTTTATTCCTTTTCTTGGTTCTTTTTCTTTTTTAAAAAAAATACCCTGTCACATAGCGCCCAGTAACTTGAAATGTTTTATAAACAAAATATGACGCTGGGTTCTAACTCTACAACTTGATGATTCTATGATGCAGTGTACAGTGGTACCTCGGGTTACAAACACCTTGGGTTATAGACTCCGCTAACCTGGAAGTAGTACCTCGGGTTAAGAACTTTACCTCAGGAGGAGAACAGAAATCATGCGCTGGTGGCGCGGCGGCAGTGGGATGCCCCAGTAGCTAAAGTGGTACCTCAGGTTAAGAAGGGTTTCAGGTTAAGAATGGACTTCCGGAACGAATTAAGTTCCTAACCCAAGGTACCACTGTAACTGCAAATGAAGACAGCATTCACAAGAGCATGGGTAGGCAAACTAAGGCTTGGGGGCTGGATTCGGCCAAGTGCTTTCTCAATCCAGTCCGTGGATGGTCCGGTAATCAGCGTACAGTGGTACCTCAGGTTAAGTACTTAATTCGTTCCGGAGGTCCGTTCTTAACCTGAAACTGTTCTTAACCTGAAGCACCACTTTAGCTAATGGCTAATGGCAGCTAATGGCTGCCGCGGCGGCACTGGAGCACGATTTCTGTTATCATCCTGAAGCAAAGTTCTTAACCTGAAGCACTATTTCTGGGTTAGCGGAGTCTGTAACCTGAAGTGTATGTAACCTGAGGTACCACTGTATTTTTACATGAGTAGAATGTGTGCTTTTATTTAAAATGCATCTCTGGGTTATTTGTGGGGCACAGAAATTCGTTCATTATTTTTTTCCCCAAAATATAGTCCAGTCTCCCACAAGGTCTGAGGGACAGTGGACTGGCCCCCTGCTGAAAAAGTTTGCTGACCTCTGCACAAGACCATGCAGAGTCTTAGTACTCTACACAACATGGTTAGATGCAGCCTCTTGGACTCCAGCCAGTATTGCCAAGGAATTGTCAGGAATGAAGTGACCTGGAGTCCATCAACATTTAGAGAGTCAAAAACTACCCACCACCCGATACAAAGCACGTTATTGGTCAATATAACTAAAGTCAACATGACTTTCCAGAGTTTCTATTATTGGGACCCCAAACCCATGAGTGATAAGAAATGGATTACGCTGACATTCTCTCCCTGCTTACCCTTCGGGAAAATCAGAAGCGTAAGCAGGGTTGCCGAAATGAAACAACAGCAGATTTTTCCGGAAGAATTTCAAAGGAAGCAAAATACGATTTTCCTCCTACTTGTTTTGGCTTACAGTGCAAATTCATTTTCAAATTAACAGCTCATTCTTGTAAGACAGACATGAAGATTTAAAAGCAGCAGAGCCAGTTTCAGAACAGTCCCATTACATTTCAGATACACATTTCATTTTCTGTTCCAGGGAAAACTCTGGTGCTGCAAGTTTCAGTTTTGTTCGAATTAAGATTGGGGGAGGGAGGGAAAGCTGTGGAAGGCACCGATTGGCTCATGCCTGTGATGTCTCTGCCTTTGAGGACCGAGGTACACTTTGCGTGTGAAGACCCCCAAACCCCCTCCAAAATAAATCACACAGGACACAGAATATTTGTTTAAGATTTTTTGGTGTTAATTTGGCCACAACTTTATTGATTACAGCATGTGAGTGGTTGCTTAGGCATTGGTTCAGACTACCTGAACAGGAACAGGACTGACAACTGGAACCTCCAGAGGTCAGTAAGGGAAAACATACTGGGGGAGCACAGAGGCAGATTTCTGCCTCTTAGTTCACCCCAGATGCTCCCAGGAACTCTGGCATGACCTTACCCCTGAGAGGGGATCAGACAGAGCAAATTGAGCCCCTGGATTCCTTTAATGGAATTCCCTAGCAGCAGCAACAAATTGGCACAGCCAATCCATGATCCCCTCCACCAAAGGATGAACCAATGCCTAACCGCCAACCTTACAAAGTTGTGACGATTTGCTACACGGTAGGCAAAAACCAAATGGCACCAGCCAATCAGTCAAATGGCAAAATTCCTACCAGGCCCCTGCTCCTAAATCAGACGACCCCTAGACAGGCATAGCAAGGTCAAAAACACAACCTTAAATTATAAGGAAGGGTGGGAGATCCGCTGCATGATGCGAAAGAGAAAGTACTTCGCCTTGTGCAGGCCCTTAAATAGCCCCTTAGTTGCCAATCAAACCCCAACCTACAGAAAATTTTCCCCAGTAACAAAGGGGCAACCAATGAGGTGCGGAGGTCATCCAAACGGGCCCGCCCCAGCAACAAGAAGGCAGTTTGGTGATCTCACTGCAACACGTGGCTCTCCATGATTTGGAGGACACAATTTGCTTAAATTCTGTCATTTGTATTGATGTAAACCGCCAGAACGTATTTTGTATAGCTGTTTAGCTCTATCCCCAGAATATTTTATCTTACTGCCATGGCTAGTGGCTAATGCAATTAAAGTTTCTATCCTCTATCTTGGTTTAAATGCATATGTGCATCTCATGTGCAACAGGTTATTTTAAAACAGCAGCAACAACAACAACAAACCCAAATGTCATCTTCTCGGAAATTAATGGGATTGGCTCCAACGAGGGATTTATTCCCAATGCAAAAGCTACCTTTAGAGAAAGGAGTTTTCTCAAGCCCACAGCTGGAAGGAAAATGTTAAATTCTTTCACCGTGCCTTATCTGATCCCATTAATTATCACCCTCCCCTCTTGGCTAATACAGTTTGCATTTCCCTCCCCTAAAAACCTACATATTAAATGCAAATATGCATGAAAATCATGTTTAGTTTGGCACAAACAGGCACCTGAGAACATCCTTTAGATGCTGCTAGTGTTTTCAAGAAGACATCAGGCCACATTAGCCAAGTTGCATACAGATGTTCCCTTAAATGAGCGCAGTATGTTTTGCAGTCATTATCTGCAGTATTGTTAGCATAGGCCATGTTGAGAAGGAGCTGATGGGTAAAACCTGTCAGCAAATCTAACCACAATTATTTCCTCCTCCTTCTCCCTCTGTCTGAAATGGCTGAGTTTTGGGGAGAATAAAGAGGCTGGGAACTGGTGTTTATGTCCCAGTCCTTAGGGGCTGAATTTCAACTGTTTGGTTACATGCATTAATTCTCAGTCTTCCTTTCCTTATATATATATCAATAAAGACTTGTAGAATTCCCCAGAGCAAGATAAATCCCCTAGAGAATCAGCAGTAAACTGAATCAGAAGCTGTTCTCCCCATTAAGTGGAACAATAGTCAAAGATTACATAAGAGCGATGCAAAAGAGGAGCCTTAATGCTGTTTTCTATCAAATTCAATTTCATATTTATCTAGGGAGAGCAAGCATTAGTGAGAGAAAAAGAAAACTATTAGGTTCCCTCGGGGCATGGAAGAAAAACCTGGTATGCAACGTGGAACATGGATGGCAGAGGTTCATATGTCACACCAGAACTCCCACAAATGTTCCGCTGACACCCCTAAGCTCTGAACAACCAAAAGCAACATGCGGCTAATAGTGTACTGACAAATATTTATAACATTATATTGTATCACAATTCATAAACAGAAAACACGTGGTACGTACATGGAGTCACAAATAATAGGAGTCAAATAAATGTTCCATAAACCGAAGTAATAGGCATGCTCAGTCACTATTGAAGAACACTGAGATGGAGGCAAAATGTCTTTCAACAGTCAATAACCTGCAAATGTGTGGTGATAGGTGTTCTGAACGTAGCAATAAGGTACTCCAAGCACAGCAGCAGATGACAGAACAGTTCTTCCAGGATAATGACCTGTTTCAATGATCATTCTTCATCAGCAAATAAATTGTCCCCACAGGTACATCAAATAGCAATGGATCAGCAATCACGTAAGCTCAGCTAAACGTTTTCTTGAGTTCCTCGTCCCTTTCTGTTTCTGTCTGCTTTTTGACACTGAAAGCAAAGTTATGTGGTTATCTACAGGGTGGCAAAACTGCTGAAAGCAGCAGAGAAGTTGTCCAGTCAGACATTTGGCCATAGCACCCAGACACCGAGGAGCTGGGCAAAACAGATGCTCACCCCTTCCTGCGGGTAGGGGGCTGTTGCAGATCCTCGCACTCAGTCTCCATCCCTGAGCTGCTAGAACAGAATTCCCCTCCCTTGATAATTTTGGTTGCCATTTTTCTGACCCTTTCCCCATCTCGGTTGGTATCCTTTCTGAGATGAGACCACCAGAAGGGTGCACTTGGTTCTGCCTTCTTTATGATGTCCTCACAAAGTACATCCTGTTGTTTAGTCGTGTCCGATTCTTCGTGACCCCATGGACCAGAGCACACCAGGCACTCCTGTCTTCCACTGCCTCCCACAGTTTGGTCAAACTCATGCTGGTAGCTTCGAGAACACTATTCAGCCATCTCGTCCTCTGTCGTCCCCTTCTCCTTGTGCCCTCAATCTTTCCCAACACCAGGGTCTTTTCCAGGGTGTCTTCTCTTCTCATGAGGTGGCCAAAGTATTGGAGCCTCAGCTTCAGGATCTGTCCCTCCAGTGAGCACTCAGGGCTGATTTCCTTAAGAATGGAGAGGTTTGATCTTCTTGCAGTCCATGGGACTCTCAAGAGTCTCCTCCAGCACCATCATTCAAAAGCATCAATTCTTCGGCGATCAGCCTTCTTTATGGTCCAGCTCTCACTTCCATACATCACTACTGGGAAAACCATAGCTTTTACTATATGGACCTTTGTTGGCAAGGTGATGTCTCTACTTTTTAAGATGCTGTCTAGGTTTGTCATTGCTTTTCTCCCAAGAAGCAGGTGTCTTTTAATTTCATGGCTGCTGTCACCATCTGCAGTGATCATGGAGCCCAAGAAAGTAAAATCTCTCACTGCCTCCATTTCTTCCCCTTCTATTTGCCAGGAGGTGATGGGACCAGTGGCAGGTTGTAAATGCTGTCCACTTGCTTTACCAAAGCCGTGCAAATTTCTTCAAAAAAAGTAAAGGTGGGGATCATGCATTCAGCCTGAAAGCAGAGGTTGCGGAGAAGCCGGTTTCTGCTCCCCGCTCTCCTGCTTGCACACGGATATCATTTACCACAAGGACCTTCAAAACTCTTCTCATAAAAGTGCATTCTTGTCAAAACATTTATATCAAAGGCAGGAGTTGGTTCGGCACCGGAGGGAATGAAAACGCTTTAAGTAGCAGTGTGGCATCAGGGAAAGTCTAGAGAGAGAGAGAGAAATCACATTTTAAGTGTAAACGTACCGATTAGTGTGACAGACACTTTGATTGCACAGCATCCCCCCTCCTCCTTTTACTTGCTTGGCTGTGGGGGGGGGGGAGGGAAAGGAAAGAAGTTTCTTTTTTCTCATTCATGTGCCACTCCTCATTCCTGGTCCTGAATGGGGTAACTGTGCCCCTGAAGGACCAGGTGCACAGCCTGGGAGTCATTTTGGACTCACAGCTGTCCATGGAGGTGCAGGTCAAATCCGTGTCCAGGGCAGCTGTTTACCAACTCCATCTGGTACGCAGGCTGAGACCCTACCTGCCCATGGACTGTCTAGCGAGAGTGGTGCATGCTCTGGTTATCTCCCGCTTGGACTACTGCAATGCTCTCTATGTGTGGCTACCTTTGAAGGTGACCCAGAAACTGCAATTAATCCAGAATGCAGCAGCTAGACTGGTGACTGGGAGTGGCCGCCAAGACCACATAACACCAGTTCTGAGAGATCTGCACTGGCTCCCAGTACGTTTCCGAGCACAATTCAAAGTGTTGGTGCTGACCTTTAAAGCCCTAAACAGCCTCGGTCCTGTATACCTGAAGGAGCGTCTCCACCCCCATCGTTCAGCCCGGACACTGAGATCCAGCACTGAGGGCCTTCTGGCGGTTCCATCATTGCAAGAAGTGAGGTTACAGGGAACCAGACAGAGGGCCTTCTTGGTAGTGGCGCCCACCCTGTGGAACGCCCTCCCTTCAGATGTGAAGGAAATAAGCAGCTATCCTTTTTTAAAAAGACATCTGAAGGCAGCCCTGTTTAGGGAAGTTTTTAATATTTAACGCTGTACTGTTTTTAACACTTGATTGGGAGCCCCCAGAGTGGCTGGGGAAACTCAGCCAGATGGGTGGGGTATAAATAATAAATTATTATTATTATTATTAGAATCAAGGTTCTTGGTTGAAACACCTAATTAGGAGTAGATGTTATGGCATTCAGTCAGTCTTAATGACATGAATGGGGAAACTGCAGCCCTTCAGATGTTGTTGGATTTCAAACTCCCATCAAGCCCAGCCAGCACGGCCAATGGACAAGGATGAAGAGCCACAGGTTCCTCACCCCATATCTGCCATTGGACCATTGGCCACCTTTTTCTGTGCTCTGAGGTCTGTGATATTTTTGATTGGTCAGAACCTAAGCAGGTCAGAACCTGATCTGGACCTGGTTTGGAGACCCCCTTGGTTAGGGAAGGGCCACAGTACAGTGGCGGAGTCCCCAGCATTTTGGCCAGACCTGGAGTCTTGTCTCCAGTTCTGAGCACCACGTTTTTAGAAGGATATTGACAAGCTGGGAACCAAGCCTTGTGAGGAATGGTTGAGGGAGTTGGGTAGGTTTAGCCTGGAAAAGAGGACTGAGCAGAGGTATGTTAGCCATCTTCTAATATCCCAAGGGCTGTCCCATGGGAGATGGAGCAAGCTTGTATTCTCCTGCTGGTGGGTAGGACTGAACCAATGACTTTAGGTTACAAGGAATGGGGTTCCACTAAGCATCAGGAAGAACTTTCGGACAGTAAGAGCTGTTCAACAGGGGAACTGTCTCCCTTGGGAGGTTGTGGACTCTCCTTCCTTGGAGGTTTTCAAGCAGAAGTTGGATTGCCATCTGTCATGGATGCTTTAGCTAAGATTCCTGCATTGCATGGTTCTGTGATTCTATGACTCGTGTCTGAGATCATGGAAAGCTGCAGCCAGTCAGTTTAGTCAGTACTGAGTTAATGGACCATTGATCTGACATGGTGTAAGGCAGCTTCGTGTATGTTTATTTTATTTATAAAAATACTTGTGTACTAAAAGGTAAAGGTACCCCTGACCATTAGGTCCAGTCGTGACCGACTCTGGGGTTGCGGCACTCATCTCACTCTATGGGCCGAGGGAGCCGGCGTTTGTTTGCAGACAGCTTCCGGGTCACGTGGCCAGCATGACTAAGCTGCTTCTGGAGAACCAGAGCAGTGCACGGAAATGCCGTTTACCTTCCCACTGGAGCGGTACCTATTTATCTACTTGCACTTTGATGTGCTTTTGAACTGCTAGGTTGGCAGGAGCTGGGACCGAGCAACAGAAGCTCACCCTGTTGAGGGGATTCGAACCACCGACCTTCTGATCAGCAAGTCCTAGGCTCTGTGGTTTAACCCACAGCGCCACCCACGTGTACTACAATTTCCTTAAAATGTCAAATTATGTGTGTATCATACACACATAATAAAAAAACACATAAAAACTTAAAGCAGATCACCAACCAGATATACTTATTTATTGGGGGGGGGGGGAGAGACATGTGTTCCATGCACGAAAACAATTTGGAGCCTTGCAAACAAGAAAAATGGAACATGAGCGCAGTAAAATAAATTCTAAAATATGATGCTGGATACTATTTGTAGTTTATTCACTCCTCCAAATGGCTAGTCATTTCTGTCTTGTCTTCAAAAAGGTGTGATAAAAGGGGCAGGGGTCTTGTCAGGGATGCTATGCAATTTTAGTGTGTAGCAGCTGTCTCCTTCTCTCTGTTAACAGTACATTCAGACTCATTATAACTTCTCATTAAAAACCTGACTCTCTTACACTTGTATTTGGCACTTTCCTTTTTAGAATGTGCATATATGCATAGATCAAAACTACCATTGGTTACTTTGCATTTCATCTTAGACAGAGTTGGCCATTCCTAACAGGTACAAGGGACGCGGGTGGCGCTGTGGTCTAAACCACTGAGCCTCTTGGGCTTGCCGATCAGAAGGTTGGCGGTTCGAATCCCCGCGACGGGGTGAGCTCCCGTTGCTCTGTCCCAGCTCCTGCCAAGCTAGCAGTTCGAAAACACGTCAAAGTGCAAGTAGATAAATAGGTACTGCTCCGGCGGGAAGGTAAATGGCGTTTCCGTGTGCTGCTCTGGTTTCGCCAGAAGTGGCTTAGTCATGCTGGCCACATGACCCGGAAAAACTGTCTGCGGACAAACGCCGGCTCCCTCTGCCAGTAAAGTGAGATGAGCGCCGCAACCCCAGAGTCATCTGCGACTGGACTTAACTGTCAGGGGTCCTTTACCTTTTTTAACAGGTAGAAAACCATGAGAGAAGGCCCTCTGTGACTTTGCTAAGCATAGGTGGGCATGAAATAGCAGCAGGTATCGGTAACCAGGAACAGAAGCAGGTAGAAAACAAGAGGTGACGCATATTTAAAACAACACTGAATCACTTTGAACAGCCATGTTCTGAACCCCCAAAGACCCCTATTGGCCTCACAGAGCTACAGTTTCCAGAGTGGTGTAACAATCACTCTCTCTTCCCTGGAAAATCTGGGAACTGTAGCTCTGAGATGGGAATAGCAGCAATTCCCAGAACCTCTAAAAACTACAGGTCCCAGGATTCTTTGCGGAGGAAAGCCATGCCTGTTTATTGTGCCATGCTTCTGCTTTAAATGTCTTGTGCTGATGAGGTCAGGGAAGACAGCCAGTTAGACAGGGAGCCTCTGGTCAGCTGCAGGGTCTGCCAGGACATTGCCATGGTGCAGGCACAAGTTGCTGCTGTGAATTAAATAGCCTGTCTGGCGTGGCTAGCCTGAATTTCCCACTGAGCATTTACTTCAAAAGAAGCTGTGGCTGGTCCCAGCAATTCCAGTTCCATAATTAACTCATGGAATTCATCGCTGCAAGTTTGCGGCAAGGGCTGTGTGGCTTAAATGACTTTAAAAGGGGATTATACTAATGCATGGGATGTGGGTGGCACTGTGGGTTAAACCACAGAGCCTAGGACTTGCTGATCAGAAGGTTGGTGGTTCGAATCCCCGCGACAGGGTGAGCTCCCCTTGCTTGGTCCCTGCTCCTGCCAACCTAGCAGTTTGAAAGCATGTCAAGTGCAAGTAGATAAATAAGTACCGCTTCAGCGGGAAGGTAAACGGCATTTCCGTGTGCTGCTCTGGTTCTCCAGAAGCAGTTTAGTCATGCTGGCCACATGACTTGGAAGCTGTATGCCAGCTCCCTTGAGAAATAAAGTGAGATGAGCGCCGCAACCCCAGAGTCAGTCACGACTGGACCTAATGGTCAGGGGTCCCTTTACCTTTACCTTTATACTAATGCATGGAGAAGGATAGGTCTATCAATGACTATCTAACTATCACTATTAGCACTATTAGCACACTATTAGCAAACTCAAGTGGTGAGCACTGAGGGAAATGGGAGCCCTGAGAGCAAGAAGGAGTCAACAGCGTGGCCCAGGGGAACCTCAAGGTTTGCAGAGCTACAAAAATAATCTAAAAACAAACCAGAAAAAAACCCAACTAAAGCAGCAAGAAACAGCCCACACCAGGACATAGAAATCATTACAATGATTATTTAAGGACCAATAGTATAATGCAATTTTGCAAAGAGCATTATTGGACAAACTGACACAAAAATTAAGAGTAGCAAGAGACCAAAAGAAATGTGATAATTTTATGCAGTCTGGTGTGATTTAATGAGACATGTCATAGAATGGTATCCATAGTTTACAGTACAGTAGTCTGGTATGCATTAAGTACATATTTTAATTTTCCCTCCCCCTTCTTATAAACTCCTATAAATTTTAATTGTTATTGATATGAAATACGTTTTTCTTATGGTCACCTATCTAAGCAATACATCATTTCGTATCTGTAATATTTTTGGCTTTGTCAGTGTGCTCCCAGCAGTGATTGGTTGATAGATTGTTGTGAGACCATTTGTTTTAGCAAAGGAGGAATCAGGAGCGCACTTTGAGCTCCCAGATTTACCACATCCCGTCTCAGCCTACCTACCTACCTCACAAGACTGTTGTGGGCCTGATCCTTCACACGAGACATTCAATCACAGATGCCTGAAACGAGGTGGAGTGATTTCACTTGGCTTTCCATTGGTGACAATGATGCTATTAGATTAGGATGCTGTGGAAAAGAGTTGCCTGATCAATCTCTTCACCCTTAATCACTTGAAGCTGATGGCTTTATTTTATTTTTTAAACGATTAACACCTGACAGACTTTTCTCTGGGCGTTTTTTCATTACCCATTTGTTTTTGTCCTTGCAATTAAATTGGAGGAGGCTGTTAGAGAATGTCAACGGGGCATCCAGTCTGGAAACTTGACTTGACAGTCTCCGATACAGAAGAAACACAGTCAAGCGCTAAATAATTTTGTTATTGCCTCCATGAAAGCCAGATAGAGACAACACTGGAATTTATTATTCCTTTTGATCTTTAATTCAGTATATGAAGAATATCGTTTTGGTAAAACAGAGTGGAATTCTATTAGCAAAGACTTGCGCTGGTCACTCATCAGCTGAAGCATTATTAGCTGAGTAAGAGTTTTGTTGGCGAATTGGTTGATCGGATCACTTAAATCTGCACGGGAGAAAACCCAGTTCTCAATAAAATAAAAATGTATTCTTTTGTGGTGAGGCATGTTCCTGGTTGCAAACCACAGAGAGGATATTGTTGAAGAGAGGATCCCTATTGCAAGGTGACATGTGTAATTTCAAGTACTCTGCCACCAGGCCAAATTTAAGGTGTCTGCACTAACATAAAAGGCCTCATACACTTCAGGACCAGGTTATTTCAGAGCCTGCCTTATATACAGTGGTACCTCGCAAGACGAATGCCTCACAAGACGAAAAACGCGCAAGACGAAAGAATTTTTCGTTTCGTGAGTTGCTTCGCAAGACGAATTTCCCTATGGGCTTGCTGCGCAAGACGAAAACGTCTTGCGAGTTCTTGCGAGTTTGTTTCCTTTTTCTTAAAAACCGTTAATACCGTTAATAGCCGTGCTTCACAAGACGAAAAATCCGCAAGACGAAGAAACTCGCAGAACGAATTAATTTCGTCTTGCGAGGCACCACTGTAGTTTGTTTATCATTTTCATTTTTAACAAATAAACATTTCAACAATTAAAAAAAATTAAACAATTCTCACATATCAAACCTCGAGTTCCCTCCCCGTCTTTCTGCAGTTCCATGAATTTACCCCTTTTTCTTCTTCTTCTGTATATCCCAAATGACTGTTTAAAGAGGGATGATACACTTTAAATGCATAGTGCAGATGTGCCCTCAGTGGAGTCTTGTTAGCTTTGCAATCCTAATGACTAACTTCACTCCTGGACCAGAGAGTTCAGTCTGATCGGACCTCATAAATCAAGACCTGAGCCTGGTCAGAGCTGGACCCAGAGGAAAACCTAGTGGGCCACCCTGGATCCTGCAGAATCCCACAGATCTAAAACTCCCCACAAAGGATCAGACCAGTAAGCTCATCATCCTGTCAAGCACCAGGGATAATTTTAGTACATGTAAGGTACACAAGGACGCGGGTGGCGCTATGGGTTAAACCACAGAGCCTAGGACTTGCCGATCAGAAGGTCGGTGGTTCGAATCCCCGCGACGGGGTGAGCTCCCGTTGCTTGGTCCCTGCTCCTGCCAACCTAGCAGTTCAAAAGCACGTCAAAGTGCAAGTAGATAAATAGGTACCACTCCGGCAGGAAGGTAAACGGCGTTTCTGTGCACTGCTCTGGTTCACCGGAAGCGGCTTCGTCATGCTGGTCACATGACCCAGAAGCTGTACAATAAAGCGAGATGAGCGCTGCAACCCCAGAGTCGGTCACGACTAGATCTAATGGTCAGGGGTCCCTTTACCTTTAAGGTACAGAAACACGTGGTGTGGTATCCCTACACTAGGGGTCAGAAAACCTTTTCAGCAGGGGGCCAGTCCACTGTTCCTCAGACCTTGTGGGGGGCCGGACTATATTTTGGGGAAAAAATATGAATGAATTCCTATGCCCCACAAATAACCCAGAGATGCATTTTAAATACAGTGGATGCTCGGGTTGCAAACGTGATCCATGCGGGATGCATGTTCGCAACCCACAGCGTTCGCAACCCGTGGGTTGTGATTTGGCGCTTCTGCACATGTGCAAACCGCAATTTAGCGCTTCTGCGCATGTGTGACCCCCAAAAACTGGAAGTAACCTGTTCCGGTAATTCTGGGTTTTGGCGGGTCCGTAACCCGAAAAAACGCAACCTGAAGCGTCTGTAACCCAAGGTACGACTGTAAAAGGATACATTCTACTCATGTAAAAACATGCTGATTCCTGGACCGTCTGCGGACTGGATTTAGAAGGCAATTGGTCTGGATCCGGCCCCCAGGCCTTAGTTTGCCTACCCATGCCCTACACAGTCACCCATAGGTGAGGTCTTGAAGAATCTGCCACTGGCAGGGCTTGGGTGGATCCTTTTCAGATCAGGCCTCTAGATGGTTTCCAGTTCAAATCTCTCTCAAGTCAACATTTGATTGCTCGCTGGATTGTGCGAAATGCACCCACCTGAGGCAGCACAGTGCCTTGGGAGCTTTTCACTTTTAAGAAGTGTGTGTGTGTGTGTGCGCGCGCGCACTCGCGTGCTGGACATCCTGCTTGGACTGGCACAGCGACTCAAGAGGTGTTGCTCTCTCTCCAAGGCCCCACCTCTCCGCTCAGCCCCCAGGGGAGTGATGTTCTGTTTCCAGGCGCTCGCTGCAAAGGTCAGCACCAGCCAGCAAGGAAGATTAATTTTAATTTAACAGCATGCAGACAACTCAGCAGGAGGAGGAGGAGCAGTGGGGCAGGCGGGTGGCACTCTGACACTTGGGTGCCTTTTTAATGGGGCAGGCGATGTGGGATACATGGAGGTGGGGCTGCTTTCATGCCGAGAGTGATTGGAGCAGGAGAGCTGGTTAATGTTGTGAGCTTCATACCAGGAATGGGAGACTTTCCTGTGCATTCGGCAGCTGCATCATCTTGGTAAGTTTTGGGAGGCTTCTTCTTCTTCTTCTTCTTCTTCTTCTTCTTCTTCTTCTTCTTCTTCTTCT
>JAXCMG010000019.1:2536875-2552048 GCA_034642415.1 Podarcis siculus | reverse complement strand
ATAATAATAATAATAATAATAATAATAATAATAATAATAATAATAATTACATAGTGAGCCTTATGGCTAAGTTGGGATTTTAACCCTGGTCTCCCTAGTTCAGCACTCTTAACCACACTGTCTGGTGGTTCTTAAGACGATTCTTACGATATCTACCAATGTGCTGGTGAGGTCACGGGTTGCATAAGCTGACAATTATCCTAAGTCAGATCCTTGGTCTGCCCAGCTCAGTATCATTTTATTTGTATTTATTGCATTCATCGACCACTTTCACCTTCCAAGGATCTCAGGGTGATGTACATGGTTCTCCTCCTCCCCATTCCACCCTCACAACAGCCCTGTGAGGTAGGTTAGGCTAAGAGATGGTGACCGGAAAGCACGAGTCTGAGTGGTGTTGCGTTTGCCTCTCAGTTATTCCCTGGAAAGTATGATTCCTGGGATAGCTCAGTTGGTGGAGCACGAGACTCTCAATCTCAGGGTTGTGAGTTCAAGTCCCGTGTTGGGCAAAAGATTCCTGCATTGCAGGGGGTTGGGCCAGATGACCCTCGTTGTCCCTTCCAGCTCTATGATTCATTTGCTGCTGAATTGGAACAAGCAGCAATCTGCTGAAAACCCAATAGTCATTTGGTCCGATTCAGCTGTAAACCATGGGCTTCACTGGGGGAAACTAGTGGGACAAGGCCTCACTGGTCGTGGCTGCCCAGGCTTTCAGACAGGGAACATTCCCAGCCTGATGCCTGAGATGCTGGAGGGTGAACCAGGGAGAAGCATGAGCTGTCTCACTGAGTTATGGCCCTTCTCCGGTTGTGTGTGGCTTAAATCCATTGTATGTGTTTCTTTAAGCAAGCAGCGCAAGGAAAATACACCCATGTACCTTGAAAAGCCATGCTGTCTCTTGAGTCGCTTTCTCATCTTTTCTTTTTTTAAGTGTGTTTATTTGGTTTTTTTTTGGGACGCGGGTGGCGCTGTGGGTAAAAGCCTCAGTGCCTAGGGCTTGCCGATCGAAAGGTCGGCGGTTCGAATCCCCGCGGCGGGGTGTGCTCCCGTTGCTCGGTCCCAGCGCCTGCCAACCTAGCAGTTAGAAAGCACCCCCGGGTGCAAGTAGATAAATAGGGACAGCTTTCTAGCGGGAAGGTAAACGGCGTTTCCGTGTGCGGCTCTGGCTCGCCAGAGCAGCGATGTCACGCTGGCCACGTGACCCGGAAGTGTCTCCGGACAGCGCTGGCCCCCGGCCTCTTGAGTGAGATGGGCGCACAACCCCAGAGTCTGGCAAGACTGGCCTGTACGGGCAGGGGTACCTTTACCTTTACCTTTTTATTTGGTTTTTACATAGTATTCTTAACAATCATAACCAATCCAAGTATTAAAGCAACAGAAAATAATAATAACAAAACAAAAGGTTCTCTGAACCTTCGGACCTCCCTCCATCCCTCCTTGGGTTCCAATTCAGTCTTTCATTTCTGCATCTTTTACTGTATTCTATCTATTAAAGGTAAAGGGACCCGTGACCATTCGGTCCAGTCATGGCCGATTCTGGGGTTGCGGCACTCATCTCGCTTTATTGGCTGAGGGAGCCGGCGTACAGCTTCCGGGTCATGTGGCCAGCATGACTGAGCCGCTTCTGACAAACCAGAGCAGTGCACGGAAATGCCATTTACCTTCCCGCCGGAGCTGTACCTATTTATCTACTTGCACTTTGACGTGCTTTTGAACTGCTAGGTTGGCAGGAGCAGGGACCGAGCAACGGGAGCTCACCCTGTCGTGGGGATTCAAACCGCCAACCTTCTGATCAGCGTCCTAGGCTCTGCGGTTTACCCCACAGCGCCACCTGTATCCCTTATTCTATCTATTACTTACTCATAATTTCTGAAGTCCATGTCACCTTACAAGTGTCACTGTATTCCTGCTAGTGATTTCAAACTGTTTACAGTAGTCTCTCAGATATGTTACAGAGTTATTCCAGTCTTTCACAAAATTTTGGTCTTCCTGATTTCTGATCTTTCCCATCAGTCTTGCCATTTCGGCATAGTCCATCAACTTGGTCTGCCATTTTTCTCTGGTTGGTACTTTTTCTTCTTTCCATCTCTGGGTCTCTTGAGTTCCTTTAACTCTCTTCATGGCTGTCCAGGCTTTCAGGCAGGGAACATTCCCAGACTGATGCCTGAGATGCCAGCGTGGTGTAGTGGTTAAGAGCGGTAGACTCGTAATCTGGGGAACCGGGTTCGCGTCCCTGCTCCTCCACATGCAGCTGCTGGGTGACCTTGGGCTAGTCACACTTCTCTGAAGTCTCTCAGCCTCACTCACCTAACAGAGTGTTTGTTGTGGGGGAGGAAGGGGAAGGAGATTTTTAGGCGCTTTGAGACTCCTTAAGGGGAGTGAAAGGCGGGATAGCTCAACTAAGGCCAGAGCCTTTTCAGTATTGGCCCCAACTTGGTGGAACACCCTGTCACAAGAGACTAGGGCCTTGTGGAACTTGACATCTTTCTGCAGGGCCTGCAAGACAGCTGTTCTTCCTGGCCTTTGGTTTGGACTCAGTCTGACCCTTATGTTTCCCTCTCCTTATGGTTTTGATCTATGGGCTACTTTTAAAATGAGGGTGCATTTTAAATTGCATTTTAACCTGTATTTTAAATTGGTCCCCCCCTTATGTTTTTACTGTAATTTTACTGGCTCTGGCTGGGGAGGGTGGGGTATAAATGAATTTATTATTAGTAGTAGTAGTATTAGTACTAAGTCCAAACTCCTCCTCCTCCTCTTCTTCATTGCTTGCTCCCAGTATCAGGTTACTTTGGGGTTGGGAAATTAAAGCTAAGAGTGACAGACTGATCAGATTCTACTAGGGCTGCCTCACCATTTGACCCATTGCATTTTAGTGCTATTTCCCCTGGGATGGTTATTAAGAGGTTGTGAAGGTGGTTGGGAGCCCGGCATAATTGCATTGGGGAAGAGCAGGGGCGAATGACCTTTTCAAAGGCATCACCCTCCATCCTATCTTAGCCCAACACCAGGCAATAGAGAGTAGCTGCCCCTTTTCAGCTAGACATACACTGTGGTGCTGGTGGTGGGAAACAAAAAAAGGAAGACGATACGTTAGGATAGCTCAGTTGGTAAAGCATGAGCTGCAGCCAAACTTCCAGCAGAACTTACTAAATCAGAGGAAGCCAAAGTGGGGCCCCAGAGGTGGAGATGCAGCTGTGGAGTGAAAGGATTGTGGATATTTCACCCCTCCCATTGTAAGAATCTCATGATGTTTTCAGAAAGAAGGAGGTGGCGGAATCTGCTCACTGCTTCTTCCGCTCCTGCCTGACTGTGGGAGTCTGAGTGTCACCTGTGTAGAGATAAGATGACTGCATAAGAAACTGTAACACTCATGCAGTCCAGTAGCCTCCGTTAGTCTTTAGGTAAAGGTAAAGGTACCCCTGACCATTAGGTCCAGTCGTGGCCGACTCTGGGGTTGTGGTGCTCATCTCGCTTTATTGGTCGAGGGAGACAGCGTACAGCTTCCGGATCATGTGGCCAGCATGACTAAGCCGCTTCTGGTGAACCAGAGCAGCGCATGGAAACACCGTTTACCTTCCTGCCAGAGTGGTACCTATTTATCTACTTGCACTTTGATGTGCTTTCAAACTGCTAGGTGGGCAGGAGCAGGGACCGAGCAACGGGAGCTCACCCCGTTGCAGGGATTTGAACCGCCGACCTTCTGATCGGCAAGTCCTAGACTCTGGGGTTTAACCCACAGCGCCACCCGCATCCCTTTTCCGTTAGTCTTTAGTCTATAGTTTATTTTTAGTTTGCAATAGCTGTAAAAAGGCTTCAAGGAAGTTATGCTTCAGAGCTTTCGTTCGTGTAATTCATACTCTGCTGACTTTGGTGCTGAGTTTGGTGCTCACAGCTCAAAGTTGTGGGTCCATTGCACTTAGACCTGCTCTCCTGCAGTGGAAGGTCTCTGGAAGTGCTTCCCAGTTCTCCTAGCCCAGTCGGGGCAGAAGAGGTTGAGGCCAGTTGTTGGCACCGGCTCAAAGGCGAAGGTGACAAGGGTGGGGTGCCTTATTCCTTAGCACTGCGGCCACAATCCAATCCCCAGCCCACACCCTGAATCAAATATAATTTGGTCCTGGGAATTGATCTGTCTGGTCTTAAATTCAGTTCTCTACATTCCTGCAGTAATCCGCACTAAAAAAAAAAAATCCTTATGAAAATTCTCCAGGGTTTTGGTGCAAAATTCTCCCAATAAACACATTTTTGTATGCGGTTTTCATTAACATGCACATTTTGCAGTGCGCCTTTAATGTTATTTTCACTGATTTGTTCCTTCTTATGCACCTTTGCAAGGGACGCGGGTGGTGCTGTGGGTTAAACCACAGGGCCTAGGACTTGCCGATCAGAAGGTCGGCAGTTCGAATCCACGCGATGGAGTGAGCTCCCGTTGCTTTGTCCCTGCTTCTGCCAACCTAGCAGTTCGAAAGCATGTCAAAGTGCAAGTAGATAAATAGGTACCGCTCCAGCAGGAAGGTAAGCAGTGTTTCCGTGCACTGCTCTGGTTCGTCAGGGGTCCCTTTACCTTTACCTATGCACCTTTGCCCCTCATAGGTGCAATTTGGTAATCATTGGCTGCATCATAAAATTCATATCAGTCCAGATTTTGAAGGATGGCTGCAAATTGGTTTTGTATTGTTTCAATAAGTTTAGATTTGGTAGATTCATCTTTAAATATAAACTGAATTGAACTCCCCTCCCCCATCCCTTTTTGGTTCAAAGTCTCATGTCTACAGCATGGGAGCTAATATACTTTTAAAGATTGCTGCGATAATGGATGTCAGCCTTCCCATACCTGGTGTATTCCAGATGTTTAGAACTACAATTCTGTTCTGCTCCAGCCAGCATAGACCACTCTTCAGAGATGACTGGAGCTGCAGTCCATAACTTCCACAGGGCACCAGAATCTAACAATGCAATATTATACATGACTATGCATGTCCTATCTAGTTCAGTGCTGCTTGCTTGTACTTACTTTAGGTAAATGAGCTAAAGCCCATTATAAATGTTATGAAATTCTGAATGTTGAACAGTATATTAACCTTAAATAAATAAATAAAAAAAAATAAAAATAAAATAAAACAGCAAGTGTAAACATTATCTAGCTAAACAGTGCCTGTTTCTTTGCCATGAGATGGACAGATATGGAAGTTGTTCTCTCACTTGGAATAAACACATCAGTCTTACCAGGGAATGAACAAACCTGTTGATTTCTCTTCTGCATCACTCTTGCTCATTCTGCCCTTAAGTCTGTTTTGCTCCGTTTCTGCACTACAATGCAATTATTACTTTTAAAAAATATATCTCCAAGTACATATTTCAATAGGGAAGCGGGTGGTGCTGTGGGTTAAACCGAGCTCCCGTTGCTCGGTCCCTGCTCCTGCCAACCTAGCAGTTCGAAAGCATGTCAAAGTGCAAGTAGATAAATAGGTACTGCTCCAGCGGGAAGGTAAACAGCGTTTCCGTGCACTGCTCTGGTTTGCCAGAAGTGGCTTAGTCATGCTGGCCACATGACCCGGAAGCTGTACGCCGGCTCCCTCGGCCAATAAAGTGAGATGAGCGCCGCAACCCCACAGTCGGCCACGACCTTTACTTTACATATTTCAATGTATATCTTGATATAATCTAAACTGCCAAACTACATTGCAGTGTTACCAGAATGACAGAATCTGATGGACAGCTAGATTCCAATCCTCGTCTTTGGTCAAACAGTGTGAATCGGTTCATTCACAAATATCAGACTCCCCAAGCATCTCCTGATCCCTACATTTTCAAGCGTAAAACAATTGCTTCTGCTTTGTGTGTTTCCTTGTAAGGATATGCCTGAGGGACTCTACCCTGGGGTCATGCTTCGTAATGTCTGTGACCTCTGTTCTGCAGTAACCCCTGCTTCATTTATGAGGCAAACATGAATGGGTGGTCTGGGGGAGAGGAAGAGAGAGAAAGGAAACCCAGGATTCCAATTAGAATTGCTCCTGGCATCCTTGCATGCAGTGCGCTTGGGAACCCACACAGTTGGAGTTGCTTTGAAATGTAACAATTCCATTAATTGCATTGGCAATTGCATTAGTGGCTGAGAGTCCCTGAGAAGGTTGTGTTTTGCTTTGGTTTTTAACACCCGGGGAAGGCAATGCTTTCTTTGTCTTTAAAATGAAATGAACCACCCCTCCCACTTCCCACCCTTCTCCAAGCTCCAGGCTTTTGTGTGGTGACATGTAATGTGTTTTTCATCAAGTGGTTGCTGTTTCCTTAACTTTAAAATTGCCCATCATTTATCATTGGGGAGGACTTTGTGATGGGGGAAGTTGAAGTTCCATGCCTTGGGATTGGTCAATAGAATCATGGAATTGTAGAGCTGGGAGGGACTCCGAGGGTCATCTAGTCCAACCCCCTGCAATGCAGGGATCTCAGCTAAAGCAGCCATGACAGATGGCCATCCAACCTCTGCTTAAAAACCTCCAAGGAAGGAGAGTCCATCAGTGTACTGGAAGAAGCAAAGATTGCCAGTGTTGAAGCAATGATTCTTCAACATCAACTTTGTTGGACTGGTTATGTTGTGTGGATGCCTGATGATCATCTTCCAAAGCAACTACTCTATCCCATACTTAAAAATGGAAAGCGTAATGACAGTGGTCAACAAAAGAGGTTCAAATACTCTCTCAAGGCAAATCTTAAGAAAATGTAGTATAAACACTGACAACTGGGAAACACTGGTCCGCGAGCGCTCCAGTTGGAGAACAGCCTTTATCAAAGGTGTCATGGGCTTTGAAGACACTCGAACTCAGGACGCAAGGGAGAAACGTGCTAAGAGGAAGGCACATTTGGCAAATCCACACCATGATCAACTCCCACCCGGAAACCAATGTCCCCACTGTGGAAGGACGTGTGGATCCAGAATTGGCCTCCACAGTCATTGTTAAAACCGTGTTTATGGAAGACCATCTTACTCGGCTACGAGTGATCACCAAAGAAGAAGAAGACTATCAGAAATCTCTTCCTGATATTTAGTTGGAATCTCTTTTCTTGTAACTTGAATCCGTTGGTTTGTGTTCTACCCTCCAGAGCAGGAGAAAATAAGCTCACTCCCTCTTCCATGTGACAGCCCTTGAGATATTTGAAGAAGACTATCCTAGCTCCTCTCAGTCTCCTCTTTTCCAGGCTAAACATACCCAACTCTCTCAACCTTTTCCATGTTTGTGTATACATCATATTGCTTCTTTGCCAGGGTGCTGGTTTGAAGCTAAGATGGGCTTGTTGACCCAACACTGGCTCAGTTTGTGCCTGAGTAATGAGATGCTCAGTGTAAGGAGCTGGGACAGAGTAATGAGAAGTGATTAGTCCCTCGGGGAAGGGCTGTGGCTCAGTGCTGGAGCATCTGCTCTGTATTTTTATGGCCCCTGGTTCAATCCCCGTTATAGCCAGGTAGGATCCTTGTCTGAAACCTTGGAGAGTTGCTGCCACTAGGTGTAGATTGGTACATGCATGGAAAACAGCATTTTTGCCATTTGGAACTGGAGAGGGGCGGGGGGGGGAGCTGTAAGTTGGGTGAAGACACTTTTAGCGCCCAGGGCTTCTCTGTGAGTATCTGGTACAGGGTGGCAAATCTACAGTTTTGCAAGCATGAGTATTTGCTGTTCAGTCTACATATCAACAGGTGGTTACTTAAGCAGGGCCGGATTTAGGTTTGATGAGGCCCTAAGCTACTGAAGGTACCGTAATAGGGCCCTTTATATGTCCAGGTGCTGTTTGTCAACAACAAATTGTTGCTGTTTTTTTGTGTTGAATATATGCTATATGGTCATTTATGGACCTAATAGGTATCTAAAGCCATTTGCACATAACAAAATATGTATTTTATCAAAGTAATTGATATAGAAATGAGTAAACCAGTGATATTTTAGGGAGCAGGCTAGCAGGCAGGGCCTATTACTTACATCATAGGAGCCTACACAACACAAAACACTGTTGCTGTATGTAGGTTTTATTTTATTAGTTTGTTATCTTATATTTTGCAAATGTACATCCAGTTTTGTTTTGCTTTTTAGCTTACACGTAAACGCGGCACTGCACAGATGCCAAATTTCCCCAGAACCTAGCTCCTTCTCTTAGGTCTCTAAGAAGATAATAGTCTAAGCCAAAGCATCTTTATTCAGAAGTAATACACAGTTCAAGTGTATTCCTTTAAATTTGGGGGGGGGGCAAGAGACCGGAGCCCTAAGCTATAGCTTGTTTAGCTTATATGTAAATCTGGCACTTAAGTAATTTAAGTAACTTAAGGAGGTATAAGTCAGAAAAGCAGGGCTGGCCCAATACATTTGGGTGCCTGAGGCAAACCACAAAACGACATATGCCTCCCCACTGGGGAAGTGCTGAAGGTGATGCTTGTGAAGAGATGTGTTGCCAACTGCACAAGAATCCCCCTATTTTAATTTATGAAATGCTTTTGGAGGAGATGCAGTCGTGTGCATCAGATTTAGAGGCACCCCAAATCCCAAGGTGAAGGGGGTGCCCCTTAGGTGTTTGGTTTTTTGCTTGTCAGAAGTGAAGCGGGGTGTATACAGGGCGTCACAAGGTGAAGCAGATGCGATTAAGCATCTACTCAAAGCGGTTTGTAGTTTCTGAATGGGGTGGGTGAGGAATGATGTAGACTTGAATGAATCCCCAAGCAACGTATGGAGTGTCTTGGAATAAGGCAGATCGTTTTCCAAAGCGCCAAATCGGGATCCGAAACCAAACCTGTGGTCAGTTCAAATCCCTGGTATGCAGACCCATATCACAGGATGCACCTTTTGAAAGTCTCCCTTTTAATGACTCCACTGCTCTTTTTCTGTTGTCCACCATCCTCGATTTCATGAAATTCAGAAGAGAGGTGGGGGTAAGATATGAGAGAGGAAGAGATTCTCTAGGTATCGACAGAACATATGGTGCTGAGCAAATTAAATATAAAAGCATGAGAGCTTTTGAGCAGTCGTTTTTTTTTAAATAGGCTGCACAAATTTAATCTTCTGCTACTGTACTTTAATTATCCAAAAGTGAATTCCCACTAGGTCCCTGCTGCTCTCAGTTCCTTGGACTGTGCAAAGGTACGATGCGTTAAATTTATGGCTGCTGTTTTGTAACTCCACTGAGATTGCCGCTAAATGCAAGAATCTGGTAGGAAGCTTGCTTCTCTATAACCTTCAGCTTTCATTAATCCTACGTTGGGGTGGGGAATGGTGGCCCTTCAAGTGTTGTTGGGCTATAACTCCCATCATCCATGACCCATGCTTGTTGGGGCTGATGGGAAGTGGAGTCCAACAAAATCTGGAGGGCCATACATTCCCTGTCCCTGATAGCACCACCAACACAAATGCAAGTTTCCAGACATTATGAACATCAAGAAAAGCCTTGAAAGATATGCATGGGGTGTCTGATGAAATTTCACCATGTTCCATCTTCTTAATGCCCTACACGCAAACATTGATTTTAATATACATGGTTGCCATAGCTCAAAATCCATAGGGAATATTTACCATTCAAGCTTCTTAGCTTCTCTTGGAAACGGAGATGATCATTGTTTGCTAAACTGGTGTTGGGGGTCTGTTAACTACCACTTAAATTCATGTTTAGAGGGTTTGTCCTGAGCAGGAACCCAGTAGCTGAGGGAGGAGATGGGAGGAGCAGAGCAAAATAGGAAAAAAGGTTGATAATGTAGCTGGATGTGCACCAAAATCTGTTTGTCATGGATAAGGATCCAGACACCAAACCTGGGCTTACCCTTTCTGCTTTTCTTGATATTTCTTGGAGCTTGCCCTTCCAGCACATTCATTACAATATGTAGTTTTGAGTTTTTGTATTGTAAAACATATGTTAACACGTGTTCACATGTTTCAAGGCCACGGCTCTTGAATCATATCCAGGGCCAGATTTAGGTTTCCTGAGGCCCTAAGCTACTGAAGGCAATGGGGCCCTTTATATGTCCAGCTGTCCTTTGTCAACAACAAATTGTCGCTGTTTTTTAGTGTTGAATATATGCTATATGGTCATTTATGGACCTAATAGGTATCTAAAGCCATTTGCACATAACAAAATATGTATTTTATCAAAGTAATTGATATAGAAATGAGTAAACCAGTGATATTTTAGGGAGCAGGCTAGCAGGCGGCGCCCATTACTTACATCATAGGAGCCTACACAACACAAAACACTGTTGCTGTATGTAGGTTTTATTTTATTTGTGCATCCAGTTTTTTCCCTTTAATTTTTTTGGGGGCCCCCAAGAGAGTGGGGCCCTAAGCTATCGCTTGTTTAGCTTATATGTAAATCAGGTACTGATCACATCCTGACACAAGCAGGTGTTAGTGCCAGGGTAGTCTGCCTGATGCTTCCCATCCTTACCCCATCAATCCTTAACCGTTGGCTGATGGTGGTGGTAATCACATGGGGAGAACATCGCTTTGGCTACCTCAGTGCTAACATCTGCCTGTCTCAGGATGTGATTTAAAGAGATGCAGCCTTGAATAGGTGAACCAACAAGGAGTTTGAAATGGTTTCAGGTTTTTGTTGTTCTTTCTCTTGTGTGCGCTTTTTAATCGCCACATATCTGATTGCGGGAATCAATTCCTGATTACAGAGAAACAGCCCCATGGCTTGGGTGGGCTCTTTATTGATTTCTGTGGCTGCTATTTTTACGCCCTGTATATCATCTGATGTTGTGCTTTTAGGCTAGGAAGGAGCCCCAGCCACCCTTTTGTTGATCATCTTTTATTAGGACATGTTTTCATTTGCATCTTAAAAAGAAACCCTAATTATGGAAGTGAGCTTATTTAAAATGCAGGTGGTTTCTCCATTAAGGTGGTGGTGGTGGGGGAAACCCTGCTGTGTGGCTTAGCTGACTTCTCACTTGGCTGTTAACAGCAGAGGCTTTTAAATGTCACCAGCTCCTTGCCCTTTTGTAGCTTGACCCACAGTTCACTCTTTCTCCCCCTCCCACCTTTCCAAACCGCACCTTCAACTATGTCAGCACTAAAGTTCAAATTGTAAACCAGACCTCACCGATGCACAGATTTTGTTTTTAAATACAGGACTTCATAAACCAGCTCCTGGTTATTACCACAGAGGTGAACCCATGTCTGCGCTATAGCACTTCAGAGTCAGACCGCAGGTAGAAATAATAAAGGTAAAGGTAAAGGGACCCCTGACCATTAGGTCCAGTTGTGACCGACTCTGGGGTTGCAGCGTTCATCTCGCTTTATTGGCCGAGGGAGCCGGCGTACAGCTTCCGGGTCATGTGGCCAGCATGACTAAGCCGCTTCTGGCGAACCAGAACAGCGCACGGAAACGCCGTTTACCTTCCCGCCGGAGCGGTACCTATTTATCTACTTGCACTTTGATGTGCTTTCCAACTGCTAGGTTGGCAGGAGCAGGGACTGAGCAACGGGAGCTCACCCCGTCGCGGGGATTTGAACCGCCGACCTTCTGATCGGCAAGCCCTAGGCTCTGTGGTTTAACCCACAGCGCCACCCGCATCCCATAGGTAGGATAATAGAAACATACGATTGTAGAGCTGGAAGAATTGAGCCACGGGGGTCATCTAGCCCCTGCAACACTTGAATCTTTTGCCCAACGTGGGACCTGAACCCACAAACCCTGAGATTAAGAGTCTCGTGCTCTAGCGACTCTTGTTACTAAACACTTCTCCATTCATGAATTTTGTGGCACGGCACCCCAATCTCCAAGTAGTGCGATATTCCAGTGGTTCCAGGCACTTCCCCAAGGTTTGTGTTTCTTTTGGAATGAGGCACAGTGGAGACCGTGTTGTCTTTAGGAAATGCGGTTCATTTACGCATATATACAACCTGGAGGTGGTCATGGACTCCAGGGCAGGCAATTTAAAATGTCTATATAAGGGCGGCCACACCTTTGTTTGAGGTCCTCCTTCTCCTGCGTGTGAAGAGGGCACCCTGTTGCAACAGTTAATAAAGGTCAGGCTTACTAGCTGCTTTGCTTCTCAATATTCTCTGGTTGGTTTCTGTCATAGCTGTCAACTTTCAGATTTGAAAATAAGGCATCAGCAGCCTCGAAAATAAGGGATCAGCAGCCTCACCTGTCCCGGGGACAGTCTACGGGATATCTAACAATCCGGGATAGCAGTGGGAAGCAGCAGGAAATGGTGCTGGAATAAGGGAATTTCCCACCAAAAAAGGGAAGGTTGACAGCTATGGTCTCTGTTATTTTCTCCTACCAATAGAGAACCTACAAAAGGACTCTATATGGGCTCTTGGGTACCCCATAAGGGAAAAGAGCAGGGTTTTTTTTTTACTTATAACAATAGGCTGGATAATCCTGTGGCAATCCAGATATTGTTGGACCCCACCAGCCCAAGGCCAATTATGAGGCCTGCAACTTCTGGGCATCTCAGGTTCCTCATCTCTGAGTCATAGAAGAGATAATAGAATCATAGCATTGGGAAGGACCACGAGGATCATCTAGTCTAGCCCCCCACAGTGCAGGAATCTTTTGCCCAGTACGGGGCTCAAACCCATGACCCCAAGGTTAGGAGTCTCATGCTGGACCGACTGAGCTTTGGTGAAAATCTTGGCAACTATTATTTCAGAACTCGTTGCAGCAACCCTGTAATCTGGGTCAGTAGTAGTATCTCCATGTTTTCTTCCGGATGTACTCTGACTTGCCAGTAGCAGCCAGTCAAATTGCTATTTTAAAGTCTATCCAAGCATTTCTCAATCTCTCTTGTTTCCTGTGCTTAGCTTCTTGAACTATGTCAAGGCCAGGCCAGTACAATTTGTGACTCTCAAGCCAAAATGCAACCCATCAAGGGGCTTGTTAGCCCCTGGGCTTGTTTGATTTTGATTTGTTGCCTGCCTAGTGCTGCTAACAAAAGGGTTGGGGTTGGGGCATTCTGAAGCATCCAACAGACTGTGATACATGGCAGGTAGACTGCGTCCAATTTTGTAGGTCCCTCAACCAACTCTGCTCTGAGAAATCCTGGTGGGAAGATGGGAACACACTATTGGGCAGTGCGTCAAGTGCAGAGAAAAACAATAACTCACAAAAAGTCCAACACGTTTTTCTCTTTCTCTCCCATCCCACCCTAACTGCATAATTTTACATTCCAGAAGGGCAGGGCTTTTGTTTTCAGATGCAAAAAAATTGATGCATGCGCTAACGAATGCAGGACAACAGATGCTTAACTCCAGGCAATGTAGAACCTTGCTGCACAGACAGTGGTGTCAGATTGCGTTAAATCTACTGGAGCCATCTCCCAATTGTGGTTTTTTTGTTTTTGTTTATCTGTTGGCCTTGTACCCATTGAAACACACACACACACACACTCACACTCTTAATATATATTGAAAATGTTT
The DNA here is from genome assembly GCA_034642415.1 of Podarcis siculus. NCBI lineage: Eukaryota > Metazoa > Chordata > Lepidosauria > Squamata > Lacertidae > Podarcis > Podarcis siculus. Next base: position 2,538,651 of record JAXCMG010000019.1, on the reverse strand, counting down.
CATTTATTTCAAACCGTGGAAGAGATTCTGGCTTTCTTTCTGCAAAGATGCAAATGATCTGTAAGGTAACTTTTTTTTAATTTTAAGCATTTATTTTCTTTGAAAATGAGCTCATAATTCTCCTACAGGGTTTTACAGAACAGAAGCGTGTAAAAGCTGTTCAGCAGCCTGACTTCCTATTAAAGTGGGACGCTGAACCAGAGGAGAAAGGGGGTTTCTTATCTGATCTTATAGATGCCAAAGAGTTGTTGATTAAAATATATGGACTTCTTGGGGAGTGAGGGGGGGCATGTACTTCATCCTCTCATGTTTCTGTTGCAGTCTTCACCCAAAATGCTTGCATTCACTTTGCGGGGAAAGTTTGTCTGTCTGTTTTTAATAATTTTGCTTAGCTAACAATGATTTAGAGAATGGCTGTGGGGGATATTCCAAAAATATTCTGGATATGGAAGAACAAGCATTTCTAGGATTCTAAAGGCACATGCAAAATTTGTGTTTCTGCTGAGATAGAATCTCCATGTCTTAAGGTGATGTAAAACAAACTGCCAGATCAGAATGTTAACAAAAAAACTGACTGAGCTGGTTGGTTTTTCTTGTGGCGCTTTTAATCTTGTTGGTACTAAGACATAAGCCCACCATGGTTCCTGCACATGGCCTTATTGTCTGTGTGGGGTTTTCTTTTCAAAATAAGCCCCGCTATGTTTCTTGCATTTATCTCTGTTTATCAAATGGATTGAAGGTTTTGATTGCATATTTACTGAATGGTGAGCCAGTGAAGGCACACAATAACTGATGAGCTGATGATAACTGAAACATTCTAGAAGCCTGGAAGACCATTTGCCTGCTTCTCCACCTCTTTCTCTCTCTTTAAATATGTCTGATAATATTTCAGAAGTGTTTCTCTTTTCAAAGGGTTGTGTCCCGTGGCTAATAGTGGCTGGTTTCATGACTTATTAATCTCTCTCCAGCCTCTTTGCCTTCATCAGCAGCTGCTGGGGCAGGGAAGAAATTGATTTTGAATAGGTTAAATGGTGGACCTCATTTGACTGTGTCACTGCCTGTGTGGAAAGAGTGAGGGATAATTAACTTCTCAGAAATACAGCAGGCAGTGCTGACCCCTAGCTCCAAGATAGGGGCACCAAATAAATAAATAAAACCACGTTAAGGGCCAAAAAGCACCTCCTTCAAATTAACAAGATGCTTCCCCCCCCCCTTTTTTTAATTTAACTGATAAATTTGAGTTTCAAACATCCATCCAACTGTGCAGAAAGGCAGGTGGCAGGAGTGAGGAATCTGTAATTCTTCAGGTGTTATAAGACTCCCAGATCCCATCAGCTCAGTGGTCAGCGATCTAGGTGCTGACCTTTAAAGCCCTAAACAGCCTCAGCCCAGTATACCCGAAGGAGCGTCTCCACACCCATCATTCAGCCCGAACACTGAGGTCCAGCTCCGAGGGGCTTCTGGCGGTTCCCTCACTGCGAGAAGTGAGGTTACAGGGAACCAGGCAGAGGGCCTTCTCGGTAGCGGCGCCCGCCCTGTGGAATGCCCTCCCATCAGATGTCAAGGAAATAAACAACTATCTGACTTTTAGAAGACATCTGAAGGCAGCCCTGTTTAGGGAAGTTTTTATTTTTTGAAGTTTTATTCTGTTTTTAATGTTCTGTTGAAAGCCACCCAGAGTGGCTGGGGAAACCCAGCCAGATGGGCGGGATAGAAAATAATAATAATAATAATAATAATAATAATAATAATAATAATAATAATAATAATAATAAT
>JAXCMG010000019.1:2526629-2536865 GCA_034642415.1 Podarcis siculus | reverse complement strand
ATAATAATAATAATAATAATAATAATAATAATAATAATAATAATAATTTCATTTGTAGTCCACCTTTCCTCTAAGGAGCTCAAAGTGAAGCACATCATTCTCCCTCCCCACCTTGTCCTCACAACAAACCTGTAAGGTAGGTTAGGGTGTGACTGGCCCACAGTCACTCAGTGAGCTTGATGAGTTCATGATTTGAACACTGGTCTCCCAGGTCCTAGTCCAACACTGTAACCCCTGCACAACTCTGACCCTGAACTTGATGGCTGTGGCATGTGGTTTTTCTTAAAAGGTGGTACCCAGAACTAAACACAGTGCAACAGATGTGGTCAGACTAGTGAGGAACAGGAGGGAACAATTCATTCTTGTCACCCAGATGCTGTGGCTGCACGCATGCTACATATTTAAAGCACTCGACTTCCCCCAAAGAATCCTGGAAGTTGTAGTTTACCCCTCACAGTTCCCAGTACCCGTAACAAATGACAGTTCCCAGGATCCTTTTGGGGAAGTATGGTGTGTACACAACCTATGTTTTGCCAGAAGCCTATGTCTTCTCTACTTGGTCCAGCCACATCCAGAGCATTGTGCATAAGACAGCTTCCTATTTCCCCATCCTTGTGTGTTTCCAGCTTGCTCCCTTCCCAAAGTTGTTGTTGGCACCCATCTGTCTCAAAAAACAATGGAGTCCACTTCTGGGGGTGAAGTCAAACAGCTGCATTAGCAGCACCAAAGTAACCTCTCTGAGCCACAAGTCTGGGTACGGTTTATTGAGGTCCTGGGCTGCCTAGATGACAAGACCTTCCTCACAGTCTCGCTGATGTGGTCCAAAGCAAAGCAGAGCAATACGCTTGGCACCAGCTTAGCTGCAAGAGTTGCCAGAAGGAGGTGTACAAGGCACCATCCAACTGTCTTAGGGACTCCACTCTGGATTTGTGTACTCCTTAGCCTTTTCTTCTCCCTAAGATGTCCCGTAAGGCAGTGGAAGTTTAGGGCTGCCTTCCTGGGTTATGAGCCCCACGTACAATCACCACAACTGGGGGAAGACCCATAGTTCAGTGCCAGAGCATCTGCCTTGCTTGCAGAATGTTCCAGGTTTAACCCCCACATCTCCAGGTGGTGCTGGGAGAGTCTGAAATCCTGGAGAGCTGCAGTGCTGGCCATCCTGAGCTGGGTGTTGGACCACTGGTGTGACTCACAATAAGGCAGCACCCTGGAGTGCCCAACATGGTCAACCGAGGCACATTCTGCTGGTTGATTGAAGTCTCTGGGATTGAAGATGCCGCCTTGTGCTTTAGTCTCTCTCTTCTCTTTTTCTTCTAGAAAAATGAACTGAACAATGTCGTGCATGGAAAGAACTGCTTGAGGCTCCAGTATGCCAGCATATCTCACAAGGCACTTCAGTATGACCAGGTAACTTCTCAGTACAGTGGCCAAAACTGTTTTGGGGGGGTTCATTGATCTCTGGGCCAATGATCTGCTGGAAGCGCAATGTTGTGGATGAAGCAGGTGGACCTTCTGCTGCTGCCATCTTCTTCAGGTGCACCAACCTCCCCACTGCTCTGCTGCCAAGCTCTGAGTTTTGAGTAGCTTTTCCTGCTCCATTAGCGACAGCAGTACGGACACTTCTACGCTGCCCAGGGTCCTTCCTCACAGCAAGGCATTGTGGGAGAGCTGGCCACGGGTGCTGCTTTGCACCAGCAGCAAATGCTTCTTGGAAGCATTATCATGATAAATGGTGCAACACCTTTCTTCCTACGGTTATTGGTCCCTACGGACTTTCTTGGGTGCTAACATTTTATTTTATTTATTAAATTTATATATACTGGCCTACACCTGCAGGTCTCAGGGCGGTATATAATGGGCTTTGGGGGCTCCCTTCATAGTTCCACCACCCTCAAGAGGTTTGGGGAATGGTGGCCTTCGAAAGGGCAGTCTCTGGGGCAGCCCCAAAGCCATGGAATTCCCCCCACCCCCGCACCAAATTGTGTCTGGCATCTTCATTGTAAGCCAGAGATGTACCTCTTTACCCTGGCCTTTGGACACTTTAGATATAACGTATTTTTCACTCTATATGAAGGGGAAATGTGTGTGCGTCCTATGGAGCGAATGCAGGCTTTCGCTGAAGCCTGGAGAGTGAGAGGGGTCGGTGCGCACCGACCCCTCTCGCTCTCCAGGCTTCAGGAAGCTATCTGCAAGCCTTTGGAGCTATCTGCAAGCCTTCAGAGTGCCGGCCGGGCTCCGAAGGCTTGTGGATAGCAGCCTGCAGCCCGAAACCTGGGGAGCGCAGTGCCAACTCCCACTGCGCTCCCCGGGCTTCAGGCAGCTATCCGCAAACCTTCGTAGCGCTCCCCCAGCCCGCAAGCTCCGGGAGCGGCGGCAAGGCTGCGCAATCTTGCCTCCACTCCTGGACCTGTTCTGGGGGCTGGGGTCAGGGGAAGCTCGGGCTTTCCCCGCCCCAGCCCCATGGCTAAAAACGAAGCCGCGCGCAGCCTCTCCCTGCTGGAGAGGTTGTGCGTGGCTAAAGAGGAAGCCAAGACAGCCAGCGGGATGGATCCTGCTGGCTGTCTTGGCTTCTTTGCTCGTTGGGGCTGGGGGGGTGTGTGATTTTTTTTCTTTATTCCCCCCCCTAAAAACTAGGTGCGCCCTATGGTCCGGTGCGCCCTTTTTATATTTTAGGACTCCTTCCTTTGGAGGTGTTTAAGAAGAGGTTCTATGATTCTATGACCCACTCTGTTCTGTTAACTGAAGTCTGTTTTAACTGTTTCCCCTCCCCTCCCTGTGGGTGTAATCTTGGGGGCTTGAGCAGGGGACTGATCCACTGTTCTTCCTAATCTGATGCCTGAGGCAAAGGTGCTCACCTCACCACCTGAGAGGGCCAGGCCTGCTTGGACAGATCAGCTTGCTTATTAAAAGCAACCTGCAAATAAATAGGGCGAAAGTGCAGCATGCACCAGTAATACAACAAAAGGATATAAAATACAATACAGTAGCTAACAGACACCTCGGATGTGACTCATTATTTGCTAGAAGTCCTGGGGAAATGTCTTTTTAAGTCTCTTTGCTTGGAGCGAAACATACATGAGGTGGTAGTGCCCATTGCAACTTGTAGGGCTGCGAAGCCAAACATAGGTTGAGCTGGAGCCAATGACAGCCAGAGTAAACTACCGTATTTTTTGCTCTATAAGACTCACTTTTTCCCTCCCCAAAGTAAGGGGAAATGTGTGTGCGTCTTATGGAGCGAATGCAGGCTGCTGCTCAGCTATCCCAGAAGCCAGAACAGCAAGAGGGATTGCTGCTTTCACTGCGCAGCGATCCCTCTTGTTGTTCTGGCTTCTGAGATTCAGAATTATTTTTTTCTTGTTTTCCTCCTCCAAAAGCTAGGTGCGTCTTGTGGTCTGGTGCGTCTTATAGATCAAAAAATGCGGTAAATCTTCTGTTTAAAGTTCCATGATACTGCTTTAAATGTAGAATGTAAATGGGTTTTAAGCCTGGAATTACTTGTTTCCTTTTCTCTCTCTCTCTCTGTCCATTCTTTCATTTTGTAGCCTCTCAGGAGGGGCTAGGAAATAAAGGGAGATGTTTTGGAGCACATGTTCACAGCAACGTTCCTGAGCCACGTTTCATAATCTGCTCGCCGGTAGCTGTGATTAAGAGAGGGAAATTCATTAGCAGGTCTCTTAATTACAGATGCTCAGAAATGTGCGTGCATGCCTGCGTGCCAGATAAACTCTCTCTTCTTAAGTCTGCCGGGAAATAATTGGTATTCAGTATAAGGCTGGGTAGATCGAGGAGAGGTGTGGGAAGCTGTGTGGAATATTTTGCTGGTCCTTAATGAGCTATGTCAAGGGTCTCCCCCCCTCCCCACTCCATGTTTAAAAGGGAGGAAGCAGACAGATCTACTATAACAGAAACCTATAATAAAGCTGAAATAGGGAGGAAATGGCCCATTAATTTTTTTGTTTATTTGTTTAGCGCATACATCTGAAGGGTGATTCCAAGCATGTTCAGCTGAAAGCACAAAGGCCAAGAGTGTAGGTAGGGAGATATGGGTGGGGCCGGTGTCCAGGGGCCCCACTCCATGCATAATTTGAATGCATGTAGACCTATTGTCTGACTAGGGTTCCAGTTTCTTCCTTGAGAGGGAAATTCTTCCTTGAGAGGGACGAGGGTGGCGCTGTGGGTTAAACCACAGAGCCTAGGACTTGCTGATCAGAAGGTCGGCGGTTCGAATCCCTGCAACGGGGTGAGCTCCTGTTGCTCGGTCCCTGCTCCTGCCAACCTAGCAGTTCAAAAGCACGTCAAAGTGCAAGTAGATAAATAGGTACCACTCTGGCGGGAAGGTAAACGGTGTTTCCGTGCGCTGCTCTGGTTCGCCAGAAGCAGCTTAATCATGCTGGCCACATGACTTGGAAGCTTTATGCCGGCTCCCTCGGCCTGTAGAACGAGATGAGCGCCGCAACCCCAGAGTCGGCCATGACTGGACCTAACGGTCAGGGATCCCTTTACCTTTACCTTTAGACATATTGTCTGTCTAGGGTTCCAGTTTCTTCCTTGAGAGGGAAATTCTGTTGGATCAATCCCTATTTGTTCTAAAGGGGTGTGTGTGTGTATACAGTGGTACCTCGGGTTACATACGCTTCAGGTTACAGGCTCCACTAACCCAGAAATAGTGCTTCAGATTAAGAACTTTGCTTCAGGATGAGAACAGAAATCGTTCTCCGGCGGTGCAGCGGCAGCAGGAGGCCCCATTAGCTAAAGTGGTGCTTCAGGTTAAGAACAGTTTCAGGTTAAGAACGGACCTCCAGAACGAATTAAGTACTTAACCTGAGGTACTACTGTGTTTGTGTGTGTGTATATATATATATATATGGGGGAGGATGTAATTCTGCAAATCTTTGAGTCCACCCAGTACTCCTCATCCTTCCCTGTTGAGCAGAAGTGGTACCAGTTTGGCTACATCAGGAATCCACAGCCATGGAATGAGTCTGCTGTTAGCCTATAGCAGGAGTGGGGAACTTTGGGCTCTCGTGATGTCGCTGAGCTACAACTCCCTGCTCATTAGCCAGGCTTGGATGGGAGTTGTGGTTCAGCAGCATCAGGAGGGGCAAAGGTTTCCCACACCTGGCTTGTGGGATGGTGGTGATGTGGATATGCTCTTAGGCAACCGCAGCTGAACTGTGCAAATATGTTTCTGGGCATCTTGAATCATTGAAAGAGGAATTACCCCAGAGCAAACAAACAAAAGACCTACAGATTTGGTTGTGATTTAGTGTCATACTAAATCTTTTGCTCTTTAAGTTGCCACAGGACCATCTTTGTGTCTGGGGTCACAGGCTAGTTTGGCTACCGCTTTATAATTCGTTCTTGGAGCAAAGTCTTCTATAAGAATCAGGAGGGCTGTATCTAGCAGTCCTTCAAACTAGGTCAGCCGTCTTTTGCTGCCACTGGAGTTGGGGAAGGGGGGGGGGCTTCGCTGTTCCGACGCAATTTTCATTTCATGTATGGCCCATATGTTCCCGAGACAGCAGCTTGCAGAGGCGATCATTAGATCCACTTGCATAAGCATGAACAAATGGGATTGACAGATTCCATGAGCACATTTGGGACGGGGCAAACCAAATCAGCTGCTGCTTGTGCACCCAGCTCAAGGCAAAAATCTAGAGGGAAGGAGAAAATGAGGCTCTGTTGCCAGGGGGCAGTGTTTAAGCAATACCCAGCACACCTGGGCACCTCTCTACCTGCTCTGCCAAACACATAAATTAAAAACCCAAGTTTCCATGTGAAGGAGCCCCCAAATGCTGAGCTCTAGCTCTGGAGCAGCTACTGGTTTTGCTCCAGCAAGTCTTGTTTGCTGGCGGCAGCACCAGAGAAGGCTATCTTATTAGGGCAAATGGGACACTGCCTGTGAAGTTAACATTTGAGAGTGTTGGAGTGAAATAGTTAAACAGGTTACCCAGTCAGAACCCAGGGGGGGTGGAGTCAGAGGGACTATAAAACCAGCTCTGGGAGGGGCGAAGGGGAGAGTTCGTTGGGAGTTGGGTGGTTGGTTGGAGTGGGAGTGAATTGGGATAGAGTCTGTGGGTAGGTTGAGTTAGTGTAGAGAAATAAGCTGAGTCAGGAACAGTTAGGAGCTAGGAAGATGAGTAAATATCTGAGAGGTGATTTAGTGAGTGAGAGCAGGTAGCGGAAGTTATAGGTCTGGATAGGCACCCCATGATTGTAATTGACCAATACCGTTTATGAAACCACACGCTTGTTAAACTGCAATAAATAAACAGAAGTTTATGTTCCAATTTAACCCTGACTGGACTCAGTATTGTGCCAGGTAGGGCCTGGATGGTGGCAGCGAGAAATAAAGTGGTGGCACAGGGATCAATAGACTGTGAAACGTCCAGGGACCCTGTGGGATTGCCACACTGCACCACCAAGCTCAGTCTACCCTCAGCCCCCCACCTCCCTTGTCTTCCTTCTTACTTAAAGCCAGACCATGGGATGCTACTACTGTACCTGTCAGTTTCATCCTACAGACCCCAGCAGAGATTAGTCTTGTGTTTGTGCAAAACTAGCATGAGTTGGCTCTGCCTGTCATTGGCTCTGGCGCCACCTACTGTTGGCCTCCCAGTGTTCCACCCTAGCAAGCCCCACTGGGCAGTCCTATTTTCCAGTGTCTGTCCCAGGATGAATCACTATTCCCACTTTATCCTGCTTGTTTGCCTTTTGGAGACAACTTGTAGTGCGAGTTGCTGCGATTTGTCATTCTTCAGAGTTTCACTTCCTTCTTTGGAGCTTCTAGAAATTAGGTGTCAGAGTGGTTAATGGAAATGTTGCCTCTAGCGTCAATGTATGCATTTGTTCACTAAGACAACCACTTCTCGCCACTGGAAACCATACTCTGAAATTCCTCTGGCTTCTGTGAGCTCCCGTGGCATACATCTCACTGTAGTGGTAAAGACTGTGACCGAGCAACCTTTGTGTGCCTTCTCAGTCTACCATTCTTGTGGTAACTTCAAGCCCCCTCTCCCCCCTTCTTTGAGTTCTTTATCTTTAAGCTAGATTTGGAACACAGAACCCTTTAAATATAAGGTGCTTCCAATAAAGGGCAGTCTTCTGGCACATACAGGTGAAACTCGGAAAATTAGAATATTGTGGAAAAGTTCATTTATTTCAGTAATTCAACTTAGTACTTAGTTTGGGCCCCTTTTGCATCAATTACTGCCTCAATGCGGCGTGGCATGGATGCTATCAGCCTGTGGCACTGCTGAGGTGTAATGGAAGGCCAGGAAGCTCCCCAAATCTCTAATTTTCTATTATAATTTTCTAAGATTGTTAATTTGGGGTTTTCATCAGCTGTACGCCATGATCATCACAATTATAACAAATAAAGGCTTGACATATCTTGCTTTGCATGTCATGAGTCTATCTCATATATTAGTTTCACCTTTTAACTTGAATTACTGGAATAAATGAACTTTTCCACGATATTCTAATTTTCCGAGTTTCACTTGTATGGTCACCCTACATCAGGGGTCAGCAAACTTTTTCAGCAGGGGGCCGGTCCACTGTCCCTCTGACCTTGTGGGGGGCCGGACTATATTTTTTGGGGGGGAAATGATTGAATTCCTATGCCCCACAAATAACCCAGAGATGCATATTAAATAAAAGCACACATTCGACTCATGTAAAAACACGCTGATTCCCGGACCGTCCGCGGGCCGGATTTAGAAGGCGATTGGGCTGGATCCGGCCACCAGGCCTTAGTTTGCCTACCCATGCCCTACATGCTCTCTCAGTTTAACCCACCTCACAGGGTGGTTGTGATGATTGATGTGGGAAGAAGGAGAGCTGTGCATTCCAGTCTGAGCTCCCTGGAGGAAAGGTGGAATGTAAATGTGATGTTAAAACCTAGCCGCCTTGGTAGCTCAGTCGGTAGAGCATGAGACTCTTAATCTCAGGGTCGTGGGTTCAAGCCCCGTGTTGGGCAAAAGATTCCTGCATTGCAGGGGGTCAGACTAGATGACCCTGGTGATCCCTTCCAACTCTACAATTCTATGATTCTATAATCTGCGTCCACACTAAATTCCATATTGTACAAAGGGGGTGGGTGTCTGCTGCCATTGGTACATGCTGCCAGCCAACTTTTTCCATATAGAGTCCAAGGGTGACACAGCATGTCATCAGCAACTGTCCTTTGTTTGCCTTGTTTCCACATCATGAAGAAGTTGCTGCTCTTTCTAGACATTCCAAGCAACCAGAAACTAGAAATTTAAAAAAACGAAAAGGGATGGAGGGCCGAAAAGCAATCCTTGGACAAACTTATACAACACATATTACTTAAAGAAACTTTTGCAGTTGTTATTATTTTTAATCTGCATGCGGAAACAGGATAGAGCAGATTATCAGACACCAAACTGAAACAGGCTGAATCTAGTTGGGTCTGTTCATCCCTAAAGAGACCACAGGATGCAGACATAAGTGATGTCATGGTCACTATCCAGTAGGTGCCTGCAATACTCACAGAACTGCACCCATACAACAGGCTATGTACATACACATACATCCTTCTCCACAACATGGATAAGATCCCCACCTGATTGCACGAGTGACTAGTCCCAAAGATCCACAGGCAATACTTAAAGCCTTTTCATTGGAAATATTGGGGGGGGGGAGCAGTCGTAAATCATGTGTTTCTTCTTTCACATTGATGGCACCTGTGGAAGGGCAATTTGTTCTGACTCAGTTTTTCCTCTGCTCTTGTTTAGGTGAAAACAGACTATGTTCAGCTTAGAGAAACCCTCGCCGCAGTGACCAAAGAACGTGATTTGGCTGTGAAGGAGAAGCACCAGCTCCGAGCCAAACTGGAGAACTTAGAGCAGGTCCTAAAGGTATGTAGAAAGAAAGCTGAGAGACTGTATGTGGAGCTCTCTGGTCCCTCGAATGTAAGTGTTGTCATTGTCATCGCAAGGAAGGATGCTCAGCAAAGGGCCGAATTGTTTGCAACATATGACAAGGCCCAGCTTGGCATTGCAACCTTGGAATGTTTGAACATTCAAATAGGAGGAAGATCCCATTGATCCACTGGCTGCTGCTGTCACAGCTGCCCTTGCGCCTCCATTTTGCATGCTCTCTATGCAATCTCCTTAGTTTGTGCTCATGTCAGGCAAACAACATATATCAGGCATAGGCAAACTCAGCCCTCCAGATGTTTTGGGACTACACTTCCCATCATCCCTGACCACTGGTCCTTTTAGCTGGGGATCATGGGAGTTGTAGTCCCAAAACATCTGGAGGGCCGAGTTTGCCTGTGCCTGACATACACACTAGTCAATTTTGTTGTCTCCTCTTTGAGACCTTTGAAATTGATGGCTAAAATAAAATACATTAACAGCCATAGATCTGGCTGCACACCCTCTTCACAGAATCCTGTATTCTACACAGTTTCCTCTGATATATGCACTTCCTGTATCACAAAATCTGGTTTTCATCACCAATTACGGTCGTTTATTTGTATGCCACCTTCCCATAGTTAAGCCATGCTCAAGGCAGCTTACATTCTTAAAAAGATTTACATAATTACAAAAAACATATACAACAAAAGTAGCTGTGAGCATTAAATAAAAAACATCTCAAGAAGTATACAATAAAATTAAACAATCCACACATAAATCATAATAAGGTCTCATGATAATAAAAAATACCAAACAACCCCCCCAAACAAACACCAATAGCAGCAAAAAATTAAGCATCTTGATGACAACAATTAATCCTAGACAATACACCACCCTTAGAATCTCTGGGCATTCTGAGCAGCACATCCTACAGGACTCACAGCAAATGTGGTTTCGGTTCACGTATTGGTTCGAGAAATGCAAATTATGCTGTTAAAATGCAAACAAAATCGCATTTGTTTCAATGGGTTTGCTGCCTACATCGTGTAGTAGCGTCTCCATGAAGGAGCGTTCTCCACCCCCATCATTCAGCCCGGACACTGAGGTCCAGCTCTGAGGGCCTTCTGGCGGTTCCCTCATTGCGAGAAGTAAGGTTACAGGGAACCAGACAGAGGGCCTTCTCGGTAGTGGCACCCACCCTGTGGAACACCCTCCCTTCAGATGTGAAGGAAATAAGTAGCTATCCTATCTTTAAAAGACATCTGAAGGCAGCCCTGTTCAGGGAAGTTTTTAACATTTAACGCTGTTGTCAGAGACTGCCTCTAGGTCCCGCTCACAAAGGACCAACGCTAGC
>JAXCMG010000019.1:2491711-2526619 GCA_034642415.1 Podarcis siculus | reverse complement strand
CCTCCGATTCCTCCCCATCCGTCCCTTCTGCACCTGAACCCCTGACAGCTGTATTGTTTTTAATACTTGATTGGGAGCCGCCCAGAGTGGCTGGGGAAACTCAGCTAGATGGGCGGGGTATAAATAATAAATTATTATTATACCCAGGAAAGTGGTCTTCATTTTCCACCTCTGAATATAGAAAGCAGCCCTGCACTGAGGCGGAGCAGTTTTAATTCTCCCTTTCATTATATCGGGATGTATTAGCTTTGCAGAAGAGCCAGGGCTGAAATGTGCTGACACAACGCTCTGGAAAGTTAAATATAACATCTCAAAGGAAATGGATCTCCCTTTCCCCCCCCCCTCTTCCTTTCTGCCCAATGTGCTCCAGCCGTCTCTCTGCCCTGACTCTGTTGCGCCATGGATGTGGCTTCGGCTGAGCAAGGCGACGAGCCCCTTTGATCGCCACATTCTAGCGCAGAATTAAATTTGGGTCGCTTCCCTCCCTGCATTCCAGTTCTCTTTCTGAAACAAGGCAATGACATTCAAAAAGCCATCTAAGTCTCCGTTAATGTCGACGGTAGGCTTTTATAAATATTGGAACTTTTAAAAATAAACCTGTTCCCGGGGCAGATTCTTTCCCCACCACGGAGATCAGCTTCCTCAGCAAAGCCGTCTTGTCGCCTGGAGCAAGAGCACACACTTTGGAGACGACTGGGATGGGGCAATGTGGAAAGAGAGACAAATGCTGTAACTCGCCCTTCAGAAGCTGTGATGCTGTCGTGATTCTTGCATCAAGCAGCAATGTGGACAGAACTTGAAGTCTGCAGGGGCGCCAGCTGGGGAGCCAGGTCTGGGCCTGGGCTCAGAGATGACTGCAGAAGATAGAGAGGCCGTTGTGCCTGGGAGACTGGACAAGAACTCCCAGAAGAACCTCCCAGACCACCAGGGTCTGTAACACCAGACCTACACTGGCTCCCAGTATGTTTCCAAGCACAATTCAAAGTGTTGGTGCTGACCTTTAAAGCCCTAAACAGCCTTGGTCCAGTATACCTGAAGGAGCGTCTCCAATGCCATCGTTCTGCCCGGACACTGAGGTCCAATGCCGAGGGCCTTCTGGCGGTTCCCTCGCTGTGAGAAGCAAAGCTACAGGGAACCAGACAGAGGGCCTTCTTGGTAGTGGCGCCCGCCCAGTGGAACGCCCTCCCACCAGATGTTAAAGAGAACAACAACTACTAGACTTTTAGAAGACATCTGAAGGCAGCCCTGTTTAGGGAAGCTTTTAATGTTTAATAGACTATTGTATTTTAATATTCTGTTGGAAGCCGCCCAGAGTGGCTGGGGAAACCCAGCCAGATTAGCAGGGTATAAATAATAAATTATTATTATTATTATTATTATTAGAGCCTGAGCCCTCCATGGACACCTTCCTAAGGGAGGCTGTGGAACAGACGAGGAGTGCCCATCTCCGACAGTGGAGCAGACTCCCTCAGAAGATAGTGGGTGCTTCTCCAAACAGCAGTTGGATGGCTGTCCATCACAAATTTTTTAGCTGTGATTCCTGTATTCCCATGTGGGTCACTTCCAACTCCATGGTTTTGTGATTTATTAACCCAAATTGCAGGTGGCGCTGTGGTCTAAACCACTGAGCCTCTTGGGCTTGCTGATAGGAAGGTCAGCAGTTTGAATCCCCGTGACGGGGTGAGCTCCCATTTCTCGGTCCCTGCTCCTGCCAACCTAGCAGTTTGAAAGCACGCCAAAGTGCAAGTAGATAAATAGGTACCGCTCCGGCGGGAAGGTAAATGGCGTTTCCATTCGCTGCTCTGGTTTGCCAGAAGGGGCTTAGTCATGCTGGCCACATGACCTGGAAGCTGTACGCCGGCTCCCTCTGCCAATAAAGCGAGATGAGCGTCGCAACCCCAGAGTCAGCCACGACTGGACCTAATGGTCAGGGGTCCCTTTACCCTTTACCTTTTAGGAACATTTGAAATAAAAATTAGCATGGTTATAAGTTTCTAAATGGTTTATGCTGATCTATAAAAATATGTTGCCCTCCACTCACTCAGAGCAGGAGCTTCAGGGTCTATCTCCTCTAGACAGACAGACAGACAGACAGACACACACACACACACACATAATTTTGTCAGTTGACTGAACCACAGTAACAGCTTCTGCTAAGTCTCCTTTGGAGTGACACAGATAAAGAGAAGTTCAAACATTGCTTTACAATCACAACTTTGTCGGGCAAGCAAAAAGGAGAGCAAGGAGGGCACAGCGTGGATGTTTCAGAGGCGAACAAAGGAAGACGAAAGCAATTCTGTCTTTGGTTTCAGCAAAAGAAAGACACAAAAAAACCACCATTCTCCAACCTGCCCCCCCGCCCTCCCCCCCCAAAAGACGTGCCAAGCAAGGCTGGATGCCTTTCATTCCTATTTTAGTCCTTCAAAAACAGGCCAAATAGTGATGGGTAGATAGATATAAAGGTTCGTGCAATGTTTGCCAGCTCATTCTGGACGGTTTCAAAAGGGAAGACTGTCTCTCTATGAATTGGCAAAGAGATCTCTCTCCCTTTGCTTACTCTAAAGTCCTCAGCGGGCACCACTTACCGCCTGCAGGTTTGGTGGGAATAGTTTGCAACAGAGGAAAAGGTTTTGGGGAAAGGAAGGTCAGATTAGAGGACATAGGGCTTTGTGTGAATGTCTGTTGATCCATTGCCTGGGAGGCCAGCAAAAGAAATGGTGGTTAAAGGAGGATTAGTTAAATTCACAGAGGAAGGGCTATTCCATTGCTCTATGCTCCAACCGGCAGTGTGTGTTTCACATCATCTGTCACCTGATTATTTTTTCCACTGCAGATGCTCAGAATTGGCCCTGGGACCTTCTGCCTGCAATTCAGGTGTCCCACCACATTGTCCCTCTATGTCATCTTGAGCACATCTTTGGCTCCATATCCATGACTTTCCAGCTCATTGTACTCAGCCTCTTCTGTGATGCATTATTTTTTAATGTGTCCTGTCGCCTGTTTAGATGCCTTGAGAGTTGGAACTATCCCCAGGCAAACCAGTAGCCATTAATAAGCAAAGTGATCCACTGGGAATCACATCAGAGCATTTCAGAAGGGAACATAAGATAGCATTCTACCCAGCTGATGATGTGACTCTAGGAACTATCTCCGAAGAACAGAGAGAGTCTTTTTTCTTCCCATCTCAGCTGTGATTCCTGCATTGCAGGGGGTTGGACTAGATGACCCATGGTGTCCCTTCGAACCTTGCAATCCTATGATTCAACAGTGCAATGGGAAGAGAAATACTGTATCCCACCCTGGCAATGGTGCCTCTTCTCTCTTTTGCAACCCTGTAAAATGGTTAGAAACAAGAACAGAGGAAGCTGCCTGGTACTGAGCCAGACAATCTAGTTCAGTATTGTCTACACCAGGGGTCCCCAACCTGCCGCCCATGGGCTGGAAGGGGCCATGGAGGCTGTTTAACTGGCCCACGCACACCTATCTAATACACGAAAAGGTGAAGGTCCACAAAGGTTTCTTAAGCCATGTAATAAGGAAATCACTCTATAAGATATGGAGTAAATACAGTATAGAGGAATTTTGGAACCAAATATACCTTTGTGGACATCTCCAGTGGAAGCAATAGCAGTTAAAAGGAAAAACATGAAGGGAGAGTGGCCCACCTACTGGATATTACTAGAACCAGACAAAGAAAAGCCAACTTTAAAAAAAATACGTTGAAATTAGATGCCACTTGTCTGATTGGATAAAATATTTCCAACTAAATCAAAAATTGTGTACGGATAAGAAAGAAGGTATTGCCAAAGAAACTTCCATTTTTGAAAGAGAATTAATATATAATAAAGAAAAGTATATATCAAGAATGTATGAATATCTCTTAGAGTGGGAAGTGAAAGAGGAGCAGGTAAAAACATCAATGGGTATCATGTTGGCAACATTTAATTGGCATTGTGCTGAAGTGTTTTCTCCGCCACAAAGGAGTAATATTGGGGTGAGAAGGAAGCAACTGTTGTTCACTTCCTGTCATGGGCTGGCTGGAGGCAGAGGGGTGGTGAGAGGCACCAACTGGGAAACCCCAAGGGGAGAAGGCTCCAAGTCAAGGGGTTGTTGGTGGGACGATGATGAGTGGTCAGAGGGAGAAGAGGGAGCAGACTGGAAGGAGGAGGTATCAGAAACTGAAGAGGTAACAAGGTTTACGGTTTAGCAAGCAGGAAGAGGCAGTGGCAGAGGCTGGAGAGGAGGCAGAGATGAGGCAGGCAGCTGAAAGAGCCAGGGGGTCTCCCCCTCCTGCTGCAACCAGTTCCCATTCCCCCTGATCTCCCAGGGTCATAAAAGGTGTGAAGACGGTGGAGCAGAGACAGATGTGCTGATGGAGTCTCAGCTTGCTTGGGAAGGACCCAGGGGAGGAGGAGTCTTAGACAATTGTGGGAAGGCTCACCTTCAGTCCTCACAACTGCCTCATTGTGGCAAGATCTATTCAGACAAGTTGCTGTGCTTGCTAGGCCTGGCCTCCTGAGCTGTTTGTTTCTTTGAATAGAGAATTAACTTCGCTGGCACCGTGTGTGAGCTGTTACTGACCTGTTCCTGACACCTGTCCCTCACACTTGCCTGACGAGTTGCTTTCTTCTCCACTCAACAGCATATGCGAGAGGCTGCTGAACGGCGGCAACAGCTGGAATTGGAGCATGAGCAAGCCTTGGCTGTTCTCAATGCAAAACAGCAGGAAATTGAACTCTTGCAGAAGGTAAGCAAGGCAGCGGGAGGAAGGGAAGGGTGAAAAGCAAGCAGTAGGGCAAAGCCGTCACATGTGTGGCACCAGGAGTGAAACAGGTGAGTCCCTGGTAGATTTCACAAATCAGTTTCATAACCCGTTTCTTAATCTGAGCCCATTCTAGTTAGGACGTTAAGTGAACGTGGAATACATTATTGGATCCATTTTTTCATGTTGTGGAAACCATATTTTGAGAACTTTGGTTCCCCCCAATATTATGAGAACTTTGGTTCTTATCGGTAGTTGGTGCAATCGTGTGTTACGGGCACCTTGTACATTATCTTGCTGTTCTTGGACAGCTAGCCAGCCGTAGCACGCTGCTAAATGCTGCTTCCATCTCTGAAAATGTGACTTTTCACAAAGTGGCTGAGGACAGATTCGAGCTCCCTGCAGGTGATGGGAAACAGTGTGTTCCCTGTCCATTATGTTAAGGGAAAGGCTATAACTCAGTGGTAGAGAACACACTGTGCTTGCAAATGGTCCCTGGCATTTCCAGCTAGGGCTGGGAAAGATCTTTGGTCTGAAATCCCAGACAGCCCCTGCTGGTCAGCGTGGAGACAGTCCTGACCCAGGCGGACCGCTGTTCTGCAGGAACATTCAAACATCTGGCACATAGGAGGTAGCCAGCAAATATAAGGTTGGTGCAGAATTCAACCCTTGAGGCACCGATGGTTAGAACATAGGAAGAGCCCTCCTGGATCAGGCCAAAGGCCCTTCTAGCCCGGCACTATTCTCACAGTGGTCGACCGGATGCCTGAAGGAGCGTCTCCACCCCCATTGTTCTGCTCAGACACTGAGATCCAGTGGTTCCCTCGCTGCGAGAAGCCAAGTTACAGGGAACCAGGCAGAGGGCCTTCTCGGTAGTTGCACCCACCCTGTGGAACGCCCTCCCACCATATGTCAAAGAGAAGAACAACTACCAGACTTTTAGAAGACATCTGAAAGCAGCCCTCTTTAGGGAAGCTTTTAATGTTTAACAGACCCCACTGTATTTTAATATTTTGTTGGAAGCCGCCCAGAGTGGCTGGGGAAACCCAGCCAGATGGGCGGGGTATAAATAATAAATGATGATGATGATGATGATGGAGCTTCTCCTTGTTTGTGATTCCCAGCAGTTGGTCTT
Organism: Podarcis siculus; assembly: GCA_034642415.1. Taxonomy (NCBI): domain Eukaryota; kingdom Metazoa; phylum Chordata; class Lepidosauria; order Squamata; family Lacertidae; genus Podarcis; species Podarcis siculus. The sequence continues at coordinate 2,520,722 of JAXCMG010000019.1, read as the reverse complement.
CAGAGGCATACTGCTTCCGACAGGGGAAGGAGAACATAGTCATCGTGGCCAGCAGCCTTGATGGTCTTCTCCTCCATGGATTTGTCTAATCATCTTTTAAAGCCCCCACCCCCCTCCAAGTTGGTGGCCATCACTATCTCTTGTGGGAACAGATTCCATAGCTGAACTGTGAGCCGCGTGGAGAATTATTTCCTTTTGTCTGCCCTGACTCTCCCAACGTTCAGCTTTGGTTGGATGTCCACATGTTCTACTATTTTGGGGGTGCATGTACATCTCTATAATGCCTCCTCTTCCTTGCATTTTCTGCAAGCTAAAAAGCCCTGAATGTCTCAGCTTTTCCCCGTAGGTGAGCTGCTCCTTTTATGAGATTCCATAGCTGCATTTCATATTAAGAAAGCTAATAACTGCTGCTTCCACCTTAGATCCCTGATAGCATATTCAGGCTGATAGTCCTGTTTCAGGAGGATATACAGAGCGCCAAGATGTCCCTATCTAGCCTCCCAGCCACAATAAGGAGGGCACAATATTGCCTTCCCAGACGCAATGCTGATAAGAGGACCCAGTAAGATAACCAAGTTTGTTATGAAATGTGTTTGCAGTGAGTACTGTTGTAGCTTTCAGTATCGATATTTTGAGTTTGAATTCTGGAAAGGTATATTTATAATTTTTTTATTAAACCTGTGATAGTAGATAAGACAAAAGTTTCTTATTACTTGCTAAGGTATTGTTTGCACTCCAGAGACCTCTTTGTGGTCTCTTTCCTTTATCAGATGCTATTAGGGAACGTTTATTAGTTTAGCACAAAAAGCCAATGGAAAGAAAAGGCGTTTGACGGAGCTGAATAAAAAAAGGACGCTTCTCCAGACGAGCCCATTTTCTCCGTAGTTTCTTTTGAAGGCAAAGAGTTGAGGAGGCATGCAAACAGAGGAAAGTAAGGAAGTTGCTTCCTCTCACGTCTGACCATTGGCACATCTAGTTCAGTATTGTCTACACTGATTGGCAGCAGCACTCCACGATTTCAGAGGGGTATGTGTGTTCCCAGCCCTATCAGGAGATGCTGGAATTCAACCTGCAACCTTCTGCATGCAAAGCAGATGATGTATCACTTCCCCCAGTGAAGTTGGTCAGGAATGGATACGGTGGGAAGTGAAATAGGAGTCTGTGATTGGCCTAAACATGGTGCATTTGGGGGGAGCTCGCTGTGGGTTAAACCACAGAGCCTAGGACTTGCTGATCAGAAGGTCGGCGGTTCGAATCCCCGTGACGGGGTAAGTTCCCGTTGCTCGGTCCCTGCTCCTGCCCACCTAGCAGTTCGAAAGCACGTCAAAGTGCAAGTAGATAAATAGGTACCGCTGTGGCGGGAAGGTAAACAGTGTTTCCGTGCACTGCTCTGGTTCGCCAGAAGGGGCTTAGTCATGCTGGCCACATGACCCGGAAGATGTACACCGGCTCCCTCAGCCAACAAAGCGAGATGAGCGCCACAACCCCAGAGTCGGTCACAACTGGACCTAATGGTCAGGGGTCCCTTTACCTTTACCTTTACCTTTACTCTGCGAGAAACAATTGAGATGCTATTGTCCTTCTAGGTCCCAGCATGCTCAACTCCCTCAACCATTCCTCAGAAGGCTTAGTTTCCAGACCCTTGATCATCTTGGTCTCCCTCCTCTGAACACATTCTAGCTTGTCAGTATCCTTCTTAAACTGTGCTGCCCAGAATTGGACACAGTGCTCCAGGTGGGGTCTGACCAAAGCAGAATAGAGCTGTACTATTACTTCCCTTGATTTGGACACTATACTGTACTTCCATTGGTGCAGCCTAGAATTGCTTTAGCATTTTTTGATTTTTGCTAAAGAGTAGATCCACATGTTACACTGCAAAGGAGCATGGGTCACACCTCTAAGATTGCATGGTGCAATCTCTTAGACTGCAGAAAATGTCTATACCAGCCTCTGAGTGTGCTAAAAACCATCTTTGTAAAGATCTGTTGGATAGATCATGGGTAGGCAAACTAAGGCCCAGGGGCCGGATGCGGTCCAATCGCCTTCTAAATCCGGCCCGTGGGCAGTCCGGGAATCAGCGTGTTTTTACACAAGTAGAATGTGTCCTTTTATTTAAAATGCATCTCTGGGTTATTTGTGGGGCCTGCCTGGTGTTTTTACATGAATAGAATGTGTCCTTTTATTTAAAATGCATCTCTGGGTTATTTGTGGGGCATAGGAATTTGTTCATTTTTTATTTTATTTTTCAAAATATAGTCCGGCCCCCCACAAGGTCTGAGGGACAGTGGACCGGCCCCCTGCTGAAAAAGTTTGCTGACCCCTGGGTTAGATTTATTCTAGAGCAACAGGACCTGGTCTCATTTTCTTCCTCTGTCTCTTTCAGGCTCAGGTTGAAGCTAAGAAAGAACATGAAGGTGCAGTTCAGCTGCTAGAGGTAAGGAAGGCAACAATCTTTTTTCTGCTCTCAGAGCTATCACTGCTAATAGCACTGCAAGCTTTGGTTGGTTGTGTTCAAGAATGGGGAACCTTTAGCAGCCCAAGGGGCACATTTATTCATGGGGAATTTTCTGGGGGCCTCATGGCAGCGGTGGATGGGGCCAGAGGGGATAGTGTGTGGAACAGGGAAAGTGACCAAAGTTTGAGGTCTCCACACATATCATTCACCATCCATCTGTCTATCCAAGGATGCAAGAGGTGTTATTACTGTTCAAGGACACATTCCAGTCAGCTGAAAGCATTTGGGGGGGATGCAAAGTAGGGCCCCGAGGGGTGTGGTCAAATAAGGAGACCTAGAGGTCCACATTCAGTCCAAGGCCTGTGTGTCCCCACCCCTGTTTTAACTGGTCGATTCATCAACTGGTGGATTAACAGGCAAGGGCAAAGCAAATATCAGCCAAGCTAAGAGTTAAGAGCATGCTCATTTTATGCTTTGGGGTTTTTCTGACGTGTTGCTATAAACAGGGAATTTTCAAAATAATGTAATTAATAATGGCTGTTCCTCCCAACAAGGAGTGGTTGGTTTTGCTTGCTAAATTATGATTCTTTATGTGCCTTGCCTTCATATCTCAGAAAGTGTGCTTTTGATATTTTAAGGATGTGAATTGTATACTCCGATACAGCATGCCCACTTTGGGAAATTACATTGAAACACGCTATAACCACAAACGAAGTTGGCACAATCTGAACAGCAAAAATATTCCAGTGGAATTGCTTGATTGGTTAAGACAGGCCATTGAAAAACCAAGGTTTCTGTAGCTGGTTGATGACCCCAATTATTATCAGTACATTTGTATGTATGTATGTTTGATTGATTTAGGCCAGGCATAGGCAAACTCCAGCCCTCCAGATGTTTGGGACTACAATTTCCATCATCCCTAGCTAACAGGACCAGTAGTCAGGGAAGATGGGAATTGTAGTCCCAAACATCTGGAGAGCCGGAGTTTGCCTATGCCTGATTTAGGCTTCAGCCCTATACACACTTATGGGCAGAGGGGGTGAGTACCGTATTTTTTGCTCTATAAGACTCACTTTTTCCCTCCTAAAAAGTAAGGGGAAATGTGTGTGCGTCTTATGGGGCGAATGCAGGCTGTGCAGCTATCCCAGAAGCCAGAATAGCAAAAGGGATTGCTGCTTTCACTGCGCATCGATCCCTCTTGCTGTTCTGACTTCTGAGAGTCAGAATATTTTTTTTCTTGTTTTGCTCCTCCAAAAACTAGGTGCGCCTTGTGGTCTGGTGCGTCTTATAGAGCGAAAAATACGGTAATTCCCATTGAATATGATGAAACTGACTTCTGAGCTTGTGCCTCAGTTTAAATGGGGGGCCATGCCCATCCCCCAGCCAGCGGATTGGCTGGCTGAACAGTGACGTGGCTGGGAACCTCCGGTGACGCGGGACTTCATGCCCCGCCCCTGGAGGGGAGTGGCCACACGGTCCACTGCAACTCCTCCCCACTGGGATTGGATATGATGAAACTGACTTCTGAGCACCCATGTAGGATTCCTTTCATAGAATCACAGACTTGCATAGTTGTAAGGGGAACCCAGGGGTCATTTAGTTCAACCCCATGCAATGCAGGAATCAAGCTGAATAACCCATGAGAGATGGCCATCCAAGTTCTGTTTAAAGTCTACAGTAGCTCTTACCATTAGAAAGTTCTTCCTGACATGTAGCTGGAATCTCATTTCTTGTCATTTGAATCTGTTGGTTCAGGTCCTACCCTCTGGTATTATAATAATAATAATAATTTATTATTTATATCCCGCCCATCTGGCTGGGTTTTCCCAGCCACTCTGGGCAGCTTCCAACAAAATATTAAAATACAATAATCTATTAAACATTAAAAGCTTCCCTAAACAGGGCTGCCTTCAGATGTCTTCTAAAAGTCTGGTAGTTGTTCTTCTCTTTGACATCTAGTGGGAGGGTGTTCCACATGGCGGGTGCCACTACCGAGAAGGCCCTCTGCCTGGTTCCCTGTTACTTGACTTCTTGTAGTGATGGAACCGCCAGAAGGCCCTCAGAGCTGGACCTCAGTGTCCAGGTAGAACGATGGGGGTGGAGACGCTCCTTCAGATATACTGGAGCGAGGCCATTTAGGGCTTTAAAGGTCAGCACCAACACTTTCAATTGTGCTCAAAAACGTAACAGGAGTCAATGTAAGTCTTTCAAGACTGGTGTTATGTGGTCCTGATGGCCACTCCCAGTCACCAGCCCAGCTGCCGCATTCTGGATTAGTTGTAGTTTCTGGGTCACCTTTAAAGGTAGCCCCACATAGAGCGCATTGCAGTAGTCCAAGTGTGAGATGCTTCCTCTGACAGTGGAGGGAGAGGTCTAGAATGTGACACCAGCTACAGCATTCAGCTTCCTTAGAACTTCACTTTTTAAACCCTTAGGATTGTGTAAGACCTCTCAAAGGATAATGCTAGAGGCAGCTCCAGGAACACAGGAAGAACTGGTGGTCAGTCCAAGTTTGATGTATCCCAGTATTTTAATATTCTTTTGGAAGCCGCCCAGAGTGGCTGGGGAAGCCCAGCCAGATGGGCGGGGTATAAATAATAAATTATTAGTAGTAGTAGTAGTAGTAGTAGTAGTAGGTTTAAAGCAGGCAGGCATCACAATCCAAGGCAGAAGTCAGGAGAAGCAGAGAAGGCTCCTAAGCAGTTTTCCTCCCCTGCCACAGAGACCAGTTGCTCTGAAGTGATGGCTTTAGAAGGCCTGGTTGGCAGGTATTGGCCACTCCAGGTCAGCTGATGGATTCTAAAACCAGTGAGCAATTCCAACAGTCGTGGATGATGACAAATCCAGTACAGTGGTACCTCAGGTTAAGTACTTAATTTGTTCCGGAGGTCCATTCTTTACCTGAAACTGTTCTTAACCTGAGGTACCACTTTAGCTAATGGGGCCTCCTGCTGCTTTTGCGCCGCCGGAGCCCTATTTCTGTTCTTATCCTGAAGCAAAGTTCTTAACCTGAAGCACTATTTCTGGGTTAGTGGAGTGTGTAACCTGAAGCGTATGTAACCCGAGGTACCACTGTACAACAACATCCAGAGGCAACCAGATTGAGGAAGACTGCCTCGAAGATTAAGAGGTCCTAGGAACATTCTCTTGCTTTGCTTTTTTTTTTTTAAAAAAATGGGGGATCACAAGGAGTAATTGGAGACAAGGGCAACATAGAAGCTCATTTATGTTTCTTATAAGGATGTTAGATGGGCTCAGAAAAGGCCTTTTTTATTTTTAAGGAGAATCCCAGCATTTTTATTAGACTTTATCGGAAGCCTCATGAACTTAGCAATAAACAAGGTTGTCACATCAAGCAGAATATCGAAAGCTGCCTCTGATAATCTCCCTGGCTCAGTCAAAGCCCATTAATTGCCCTGTCTGTACAGCTGGTGCCCAGAGAAGTAAAAATCTATATGCCTCCACCGGCTTCATTAATGACTTCTAATAGTAATTATGATCTTTGATGCTGGGTATTTCCTGGGGATTAATGACTGGGTACATCTTATCGACTCTGGGATTGTGCCTCTTTGCCTTCCAGTCCTCTGAACCGGCCATTAATCCATGAGAAAGGCCCATTGAGTCAAATAATTTTGCTTTGAAAAAACAGGCACAATGGTCTGCTGCTCTCTGCATTGCTCTTATGGGGTAGCAATTAAGGGATAGCAAAAGTGACCCCCCCTCCAGATGTTGTTGGATTCCCAACACCCCTGACCATTGGCTGTTCTGGCTGGGACTGAGGGCATTTGGAGCCCAACAGTATCTAAAGGCCACCATGTTGGTTGCACATGCTGCAATACCTTTATCACTGGGTTTTTATTTAGTTAGTTAGTTTATAAAAACAAACAAACCACACACAATTATCTAGTTAGTTCATGGGATATATGGGGTGTTAGGGGAGAGATAGTGCCTCTGGTGGGGACATGTTGTGCTCCTTCTGAGGTAGCTTGCCCACGTTTGATTCCCACCCTTCACTCAGCTCTTACCTGTGGCTCCCAGAAGCTGTCAGCATGCAACATCAACCACAATTCGGGAAATGGCTTTGATTGAGTAGCTAAACCAGGTTGAGGGTAGCTGATGGGTCTCAAACCCTCGGTGAGTTAGGGACTTCCCCTGCACGTGAAGACAAGCTCTGAACGAGACCAACAGTGGGGCCAGCAGTTAAGAAGGTGGTTTCTGCATGTGCTGGAAAGAGAAGTAGGAAGTCGAGGCTCTGGGAAGGTAGCCCATCTAGGAGAAGGAAATCTCTGATCCCAAACCTCTGCTGCCTTGTGGCTATATGCTCATTCATGAGAAGAGTTTGGATTTGATATCCCATTTTATCACTACCCGAAGGAGTCTCAAAGCGGCTAACATTCTCCTTTCCCTTCCTCCCCCACAACAAACACTCTGTGAGTTGAGTGGGGCTGAGAGATTTCAGAGAAGTGTGACTAACCCAAGGTCACCCAGCAGCTGCATGTGGAGGAGCGGGGAAGCGAACCCGGTTCCCCAGATTACGAGTCTACTGCTCTTAACCACTGCACCAAACTGGCTCCTGAGAAAGGCTTCAGGAGTGAATCCTGATGAAAAATCCGTACCCACCACCTTTAAATACTTTAAAACATACAAAAAGTTAAAATCCTTGAACAGGTTAAAAGTTGCACCAGCATTTCTAAGCACCTGGGTAGGCTTGCCTAAACAAGAATGTTTTTAGCGGGTGCAAGAGTTCAGTGAAGGCACCTGCTTGGTAGCAATAGGCGGGGAATTCCAAAGTGTAGGTGCTGCCTCATGAAATGACCAAGTTCTTACCAATGCGGAACAGGTATTATGTGGCAGATGTGGCAGAGCCTGTTCGGCTGATCAAAGTGGTTGAGTGGGTGCATCTGTGGAAAGGTGATCTCCTAGGTAAACTGGTCCCAAGTTGTTAAGGGCTTTGTGTACTGACAGTAACACCTTGAATCTGGCTCAGTAGCAGATCAGCAACCAGGGAAGGTCTCTGAGCACAGGTGTTATTACATGCCCACAAGGCCTCACTCCTGGTCAGCAGGAGTTGTACTGCAGCAGCATTCTGTACTAACTATGCAGGGAAGTCCTGCTTAGAGTGCATTCAGGGCCAGATTTAGGTTCGATGAGGCCCTAAGCTACTGAATGTAATGGGGTCCTTTATATGTCCAGCTGTCCTTTGTCAACAACAAATTGTCACTGTTTTTTATGTACCACTGTACAGTGGTACCTTGGGTTAAATACACTTCAGGTTACAGACACTTCAGTTTACAGACTCCGCTAACCCAGAAATAGTACCTCAGGTTAAGAACTTTGCTTCAGGATGAGAACAGAAATCGTGCGGCGGTAGCGGGAGGCCCCGTTAGCTAAAGTGGTGCTTCAGGTTAAGAAGTTTCAGGTTAAGAATGGACCTCCAGAACGAATTAAGTTCTTAACCCGAGGTACGACTGTATATAGAAATGAGCAAACCAGTGATATTTTAGGGAGCAGGCTAGCAGTTGGGGCCCACTACTTATATCATAGGAGCCTACACAACACAACACACTGTTGCTGTTTGTCGGTTTTATTTGCTTGTTTTTATCTTATATTTTGGAAATGTACATCCAGTTGTTTTTTTACTTTAAATTTTTGGGGGGCCCCAAGTGAGTGGGGCCCTAAGCTATAGTTTGTTTAGCTTATACATAAATCCGGCACTGAGTGCATTGTAGTAATCCAGTAATCCAGCAGGGAGGAGGATGGGGGCAAAACTAGCACAAGTGATTCTGCTGGCGCTAACTCTGGCACTGCCTCCTCGCTGGGCTCCTTGCATTCTTCCTTGCCAGTCTCAATGGTCACCAGTGACTGCTGGCCTGGAGAAGAGAGAGGGGTGAAATGACAGGGCTCTTCAAACACCCGAAAGGCTGTTTCACAAAGGAGGGCAATAGCTACCCCAGAGGGCAGGACTAGACCTCCTGAGGGGTTAAATTTCACATGATTTGATAGTGGAAGCAATTGCTTAGAGCAGGCATAGGCAACCTTTGGCCCTCCAGATGTTTTGGACTACAATTCCCACCATTCCTGACCACTGGTCCTGTTAGCTAGGGATCATGGGAGTTGTAGGCCAAAACATCTGGAGGGCTGAAGGTTGCCTATGCCTGGCCTAGAGAGATGGTGGCCTCCCCCTTGCCGGAGGTCTTCTTCAAGCAGAGGCTGGACAGCCATCAGTTGAGGATGTTCTGGCACTCAGTTTCCTGCATTGAGCAGAGGGTTGCACCTAAAGGCGTACTTTATAATTCTTTGGTGCCTGGTCACGGTCCCTGACAACAGGGCTGAACCCTAATAAATAGCCAATCTTGCAAGTCACACTGACATAAAATGGCAAAACTTGCAGCTCATCCTAAGAAGCCTCAATAGGGGCAGGCAGGTACCAGGAAATTGAAATTACCCATGGCAAATTGTTGCCTTCTTTACCTTTGGAGGATGCCTTGTGAAATGTATGGGGTTTTTTTTTGCTAAATCTGCAGTTTTCCAAAGCTCAGCACTCTCCCCCCAGGTCTATACATGCTGAATCCCAGAGATTGGGGTCCTAATGAAACTCGACTCTGATGCACACACATCCTGGACCTGTACATACATACATACATACATACATACGTTTATGGATATTGTCACCTATACAGACATCAGATGGATTGCAGGGCACTTTTTCCTAACATATCTTGAACCAAAAGAACAAACGCCTTCCTGTTGTTATTTTTTAAAACAGTGCGGGCTTCACTACTGCAGAAGCAAAATGAATAATGCAAGGAACAGGTGGAGCGGCATTTTCTTGGGATGGGGCAGGGGGAGGGTCCCTGCCAAAGCCTCTGTTGCTCTTTATCCTTGGGGGGTGGGGAACAAAGGATTCAACATGCCTTTGCGGTGTTTTGGGCCTTGGGAGCAAAACCAGTGTCACCAATGTCACTAGCCCCAGGGGCCAACCAAGGCTTTGGGTTTTTCTTCCTTTAAAAGTTTTCATGTGTAACGTTATTTGTGCAATTTCACTGCCACCTTCAAGTGTATTAAAATTGCTTTTAAAAGAACACTAAATCATATAAGGTAGCTAAAACCTCTAGCAAATGCAAGAGGAAATGAGTTTGATCAAGCTGGGAGGGAGCAGCTATAGCCAGGAAGAGGTCATTTATCCTTCCTGAAATTCCAATTTCGCTTGGATTGTCTGCTGTTTCTCCCCTTTGTGATTTGCTTATTGATCTCACATCGCCCTTGAGCTTATTAATTTCCCCCATGTGTTTATTTAATTGGCTTGTTGCGATTGCTAATCAGCGGCACTATTGATCTCCCCCTCCCCTAAACGTATGCCAGTGTGGTTGTTGTTAATGCATGCCATTTTTCTTTTCTTCGTTTGAGTATGGTAAACGTCTCAGTTGGCATATCTACGTTACTCATTCTCGAAAAAGGGAAACTAGTTTCCAACTTGTGTTCCGCTCTCATATTTCCCTATCAAGAAACTCAATGAATTGCTTTGTGCAGCGCTGTGTAAAGAATGTCCTCGAGCTTTTGCAGGCTGCAAATGCTGGGTGGCATTTTGCAAGGTTTCTTGAGGGGCAGGAGAGAGTTGCAATATTCTCAAGGCCAAGAGGCTTAGCAGTGAAAACAACGGAGGCAGCATCTTCCTCATCAGTGAAGGCTGGTCCCTTAAAGCAAACGGGTCACTGCCCAGCCAGCTTGAATCTACCTCCAGCCCACACAGCTGTCTCCTTACTTGTATCCAGTTGAGGAGGTAGCCCTGCTTGCTGAATTGCTCCTCCTCAATCTCTGTCTTGCCCTTTGTGAAACTCAGCAGGGAGGAGGATGGGAATGACTTTGCCTGTCCTTGGCTCTGGTTCCACCTGCTGCTGGCCTCCCTGCCTTCCACCCTACTGGCCACCATTACCCACCACCTGACCCCCTGAAACGCTTCTTGCTTTTCCCACCACTTCAAGCGGCGTGAAGCTGCTGAAACAAGCCTGCAGTTGGGGCAGTGCCCTGTTCCCACCAAAATGCCTTAATCAGTGAAAAAAGAACGCTACATCACGACACAGGGGTGGAGGAAGGGGGATGGGGGCGGGTCGCCCCGGGTGTCACCACTGAGGGGGGTGACAAAATGTGGGGCAGCACTTGCCGCGGGGCCTGCAGCGTGCCTGAGCCACAAATCTCTTCTGGGAGTGACGCAGCGGGTTGGGCGCCCACAGGCTCCGTGCTGCCCCAAATCGTCTGCCCGCCACCTCCCCCTCAGCTGTAGGGCGGCTGAGGGGGAGGAGGCAGGCAGACTCCTCGGAGGCCCCACAGAGGGTCCTGCCCTGGCTGGCCCCGCCCCTGGGCGCAGGGCACACACGCGACCCCAGGCGCCCGATTGGCTTGCTTCACCGCTGGACGCAGTGGGCTCATTCACACTTTGAAGTTGAAGCTCAGTTAAGCAAAACTCTTTGTATTTTCCATGCATCTGATAAGATTTGAATTGGGGGCAAGGTCAGATTTCCGCAAGGCACAGCTGCAGGGCAATGGGAGAAGCTCTCAGCCCTGGTGGAATTAATTGGTATACACTAGACACAATAGTGATCAAATGTGTGGGTGAGCCCAGTGTTGTTCTGGATGTAGCGTTGGCAGGGGATGGAAATATGGCAGCCCCAGGTAGCCCCGTGTGGGCTGCCGTCTTTTGATTTCAGCAGTGCCTCAATTGAAATGACACTGTGCTATGATGGTATGGCAGTCTTCCAGCCGAGGCATTCTGGGGAAACATGGTGACTTGCCTGGCAGTGAATCGCTGCAACTGTGTGCCCCTTGAAGCATTGGGAAAAACCTTCCACGGAGGGTCTGCAGACTTTGAACAAAGGGTCACCAAGCACTCTTACCCAAACTACGGCTCCCAGGATATATTTGAAATGGGTCTGAACATGTGGCGTAGATACGCACAATATATATGTTGGTTTGAAATGTGTGAAAAGAGAAGTGTGTTCTAATCTGTTGTTGTTGTTCAGCTTTTTTGGTTTTTTGTTTTAAAGATCTTTCTTTTGTTCTGCATCTTTCCCCTCCCCTTCCCTGTGTCTTTTTGTTTTTGTTTCTGTGTATATTGCTTTGCTCTTCATCCAGAACACCTTGGACAGCATGCAGGTATTTCGGTCAGAAAATAAAACCTCTTCTTTGCCCCCTCCCCCTCAACTCCACACCAAAGCCAAATGAGTGCACACTGCCCTGCCACCCCCTTGCATGAAATGCCCACGCAATAGAGCCCTTGTTCCAAAAGCATGTTTAGTTACTGATCCAGATACCACTGGGGAAGCAGGTGAATCAAAGCCAGTGGTATTACCTGGTGAACTTGGCACAGAGAATGCTTTGTTACTATCATACCCTCAAGCCTGCATTTTGATGCTGAGTGCTAGGATTTATAAGCATGCCCAGTAAGAATGATTCAAAAGCTTCGTGCAAAGTAGTAACTTCCAGGTGTTGCGTATGGATTTGTCTGAATTCAGATTACGTGGCCAGCTGGTTGGTTGACAAAGGGCTTATCCACCCCTCTGTTTCCCCCCAGGGAAACCCAATCTTTAGCACTGAATCGGAACAAACAGCAATTAGGTTTTCAGCGGTTTGCTGTTTGTTCTGATTTATCGCTAAAGAGCAGATTTTCCAGAGAGAAATGGAGGGACAAAGGCAAAACTCCAGAACAAGCGCTTTCAAGGCCCGGGACAAGCAGAAGTCTGAACAAGCCCTAAATAAGAAGACATGGTTATCTCATTGTTTCAATTTCTAACGGCAAAAATGGTGTCATTTTAACTGGGGCCTGATAGTGAGTCAAACTCTGCCAGGGTGGCCCACCTACACATCACTGCAGAAGAGGATGTAGGTTTGCATAAAATGTGCATGTGGTGATTTATATATATACAGATGCAAATTTTAAAATGATATAGTACATTTTAACTTGGAATGGGCTGTGATCTGGTGCCCTATGTGCAGGCTTAGGCTGCACACATACTACCTTTAGATTACAGTTCCAGTTCCCAGCAACCCTCAACAAACTACAGTACCCAGAATTCTTTGAGGCAAAGAATGTGCCTTAAATGTGTGGCATTCACGCAGCCTTAGTCTGCCGTCCAGGTACTCACTACTGTTGGGCAACTCCAAGGCCCTGCTGTTCTGCATTCTTTCTCTTTAAACTAGACTTGGGCAGAACAGCCCTTCAGAGAGAGGGCACCTTCAAACCAGAGGACCATTCTCTGACTGCCTCTCAGATGGAGAACCATTCTCTGTAAAGTAGGACACATTGCCTCCCTCGTTACCTGAGTCCCTGGGGAACTGCTGTCAGTCAGAGCAGACAATACTGTGAACAGAGAGTCTGACTTGGTCTCCAGCCCATTCTCTTAGATAAGGAGGGACGTCACCTGCAGTGAGAAAAAAATTATATCCAGAAGAAAACATGGAATTAATATTAATGATTTACCTTACAAGATTGACATAAGTATTACTGAGATAATACATTCAAAGATCTTTGTATACGCCAAAGGATGAAGTTAGGGATGTGGAACCTGAGATCATGCAGCTGCTACCAGGCTCCACCTTCCCGATATTTGGCCATGCCAGCTGAGGCTGATGATGTCGAACTGTAACTTGGAGGCATCAGGTTCTCCATTCCGGATCTAGGGAAGGAGCTTTGGCTTCCCAAAGAGCAGAGATGGAGGACCTGTGGCCCTCCAGATGTTGTTGGATTCCAACTCCCATCCAAAATGACCAACGGTCAGGGGGGTGGAAGTTCATTAACATCTGGAAGGCCACAGGTTCCCCACCCCTGACTTAGGAGCAGGGCCACAACTCAGTGGCAGAGCCCATGCTTTGTAGGAAAAACCATTCCAGGTTCAATCCCTGGCATCTCTAATTAAAAAAAAACGATCTCATGTAGCTGGTGAGATGGGAAAGACGCCTTATCAGACACCCTGGTGGGCCACCAACCCTCAAAGGAGACAGTGCTGAGCTACTTCGTCAGGGAGAGGGAATAAATTTTGGCCTAACAGCCTCCACAGTCCATTGAACCCAATGTTGGAGTGAGTCTCAATTCAGAAATTCCACCCAGGAAGTTGCTCCTCTTGCAGCTGTTTTGCCTGCTTCTGCTTCTGCATCAACTGTGACTATCCTAAAGTGGATGTTTTGTTCCAGGTTTTAATGTCTGCCCTAGATTTCCAAAGGGGAAGCCCATCCATGGGAAACTCTTCCCCTCATTCAACGCTTGCCCTGCCTCAACACACCTCAGGCAAAATGACTCAAAGTGGAAAGAAAGGCTGATCTTGTGGAAAGATCAGGTTTTTTGGGTGTGCACCATGTGGTAGGCTGTGGGGGCTGTTAGGGAAGTGACGCTTCCCCTGTCATGCTCCTTCTGGGGTAGTTTGCCACCTTTGGTCCCCACCCTGCACTAGACCCTCACTTGTGGCTCCTAGAAGCTGTCAGCATGCAACAGCAGCCACAGTTTTGACTGGCTGGGTAAACCAGGTGAGGGTAGCCAATGGGTGTCAAACCCTCAATGAGTTAGGGACTTCCCCTGCATATGAAGACAGGCTCTGGCAGATGGAGTGAAAAAGACCAAGAGTGGGTCCAATGGTGAAGAAGAAGAGGGGAGTGAGGGGCAGATGGGGTCCACCAACTTGGGAAGGCAGTTTCTGCTGAGGTCCCTACACTCCTGCAGGGGGCTGCTGTCAAACCCCGGATCTCGTGTTCCTGGTGCTCCTTTTCCTCTTTGCAGTTGCTGCTTGTTCATCTGCCCTCTCTGGCCATTCATAGAGTGGTGACAGGGAAGCAGCTTCCTTCACTTGCCATTCCCTCTCTCTCTGGGTGGCTGCATAGATTGGACCCAGGGGCAAGTAAAACAGACTGCAGTGACCCAGAAGAGGAGGAGGAACAGCTGAGATCCCACACAAGGGAGCTGGGTTCAAACCCTGGTGTTCTGGGTTCAACTAAGAGATCCATTCCAAAGCTTTGCTTTTGTCGGTTCAGTAAAGAAAAATGGCCCCACCAAAGCTTTTCTGCTTGAAGTTCATGCTGCTTCCTGTTCCAGCTGGAATTTTTGAACAAAGCAATTCAGCAACATCTGGAAGTTATTCATGCTTTGTTTGTTTAAAAAAGGGGTTTATTGAGCATTTTCTGGAGTGTGGACTCTTGAATATGTTCTGTTAGGGCCAATTCATGGCGTTGTTTTGGGACATGGTGTGGCGGGTGACTGGCAAGTGGTGACTGTAATAAAGGCCTCATAGTATCACATCAAAAGACCCATCTTAATCAAGCACTCCAATAGCCAGACACCCTTGAATAATGGGAATATAATTCTCCTCTTATCTGACCTCAACCCCTGGATGTCCTCTTCCTGAGCATAGAATCATAGAATTGTAGAGATGGGATGAACCTGAAGGTCATTTAATCCAACCCCCAGCAAACCAGTAATCTAATAAAAGGACCATGCTTACAGCTCAATCCTGACAAAGTCTACTCAGAAGTAAATCCAGTTGAATTCAATGGGGCTTACTCCCAGGTAAATGGAGTTAGGATTGCAGCCTTTGCAACCATGACCAGCAAGCACAGAGAACGCTAATCTGCATGAAGTTGTGAGAATAAATCCCATTAAGCGTTGATTTCACAGTGGAACCGTCACCTGGTTGCTTCACCACATGCCCCAAACACAGTTTATAAGTTCGCCCTTCTCTTTCTGTGCACAGGGGCATGGTGAGCAGCAATCTAGGTGCTTAATGGTGTGACCAGATTGCCTCTTCATGGTGGATCTGGCATCCAGCAAGCAGCTTTGCTGGCAGGGCTGTAGCCTAACAACAGCTTAGTATATCCTTTGCTTTTATGGAACCCCAGTTCACTTCCTGGAACTTAAGTGCCTAAGTCAGGCATAGGCAAACTTGGCCCTCCAGATGTTTTGGGACTACAACTCCCATCATCCCTAGCTAACAGGATGCAGCGGTCAGGGATGATGGGAATTGTAGTCTCAAAACATCTGGAGGGTCGAGGTTGCCTATACCTGGCCTAAGTTCACAGGGTTGGGATACCCTGGTCTCTTGAGGCAAGAGAGTGCTTGGCCAAATGGGCCCTTTCCCTCCTTTCTTCTGAAGGCAGTTCCTTATAACCAGGGCTATGTGTGCCAAACAAAACACCTAAAAACTCTGCACCAATATGTAGATCCAGATTCCACAGCCCATCAGAATTCATTCTTTTATCCATTGAGGGTACAATCCTATACCATCCTATGCACCCCATGATTGCTCATCTAATGGCCATAAGAATAGGGGGGTTAAATGGGGGTCACACCAGCTCCTTGATTCCCTATTCCCATGTGAATATGCCAGCACCCTGCCCACCCCAAGGGAAAAGCCACAACATGTTATCTCCAAATGTTGTGACCCCACGTGTCGTGATCTCAGTTTTGGTGTTCTCCCTTTGCCCAGGCTAAGGTCCGTGAGCTAGAGGAGAAATGTCGGACGCAAGGCGAGCAATTTAACCTCCTCTCCAAGGAACTGGAAAGGTTTCGGCAGCAAGCTGGGAAGATTGACCTCCTGACGAGTAACTCGTTGGCATCCACGGATTTCCCTGGCTCACCTAGCAAATCCCTGTCCCAGTTCATGAACGGAATTGCCACATCCTTAGGCAAAGGTAAGAGCCGAGTGCTTTGGTCCGTAGAATGTCTAGAAAGATCTGCCCATTTCTGGAATACAGTGGTACCTCGGGTTACATATGCTTCAGGATACAGACTCCGCTAACCCAGAAATAGTGCTTCAGGTTAAGAACTTTGCTTCAGGATAAGAACAGAAATCGGGCTCCGGCGGTGTGGCAGCAGCAGGAGGCCCCATTAGCTAAAGTGGTGCTTCAGGTTAAGAACAGTTTCAAGTTAAGAACGGACCTCTGGAATGAATTAAGTACTTAACCCGAGGTACCACTGTAGTACTGGAAGCTAGAACAAATCAATGCCATCATGTGTTTTGGAATATTGACGAGTGGTTCCTATATAATGCCAAACCATAGTTTGGCATTTCCCCAGTCTGGAGTCCTTCGACTCCCATCAGCACCAGCAGCAGGGTGAATGGTCAGTGACAATGGGAGCTGTAGGCCAACAGCATCCAATGGACTTCAGACTGAGGAAGGCTAGACGTCATGAACAAACAGACCAGAGCTGCTCCCTTCCTCCTTCCCTTACACCAGGCAGCATGACGAAGTTGATGGAATTCAGCTTTTAGATCTCCCTCTCCCTCTCTCAACCCCATGTTAAATGGACCAGGACTGGAAGCTAGAATCAGACCCCATTCTGCAATCCTGCTTTTCAAGGCAAGCACCAATCATAGCTTTCCATTCCAGACAAAATGGCAAGTGATGGGTGGGGAAAGATTGTTGTGTGCAAGGGGAAGAGGGTCAGGGAGTGGGGACAGGATGAGTCCAGGGTGCCTTGTTTTTTGTTAGGGTGACCACATAGAAGCATCGCCCCCAAATGTAAATGCATTCCCCACAAAAGAGGACAAAAGAGAAAGCAGGCTTGCATAAAATGTGTGCATCTGATTTTTATTATGCAAATTATATATTTGCAATTTATGCAAATAATTGTAATTTAGATATCATATCATAGAGAAGGAAGACTGTGACCAGGTGATCTCTGTCTGCTCGTTAATAATAATAATTTATTATTTGTACCCCGCCCATCTGGCTGGGTTTCCCCAGCCACTCTGGGCGGCTTCCATAGAAACCAAAAATACACTAAAAATATCATTCATTAAAAACTTCCCTGAACAGGGCTGCCTTAAGATGTCTTCTGAATGTCAGGTAGTTGTTTATCAATAATAATAATTTATTCTGCCTGGGTTCTGCTGCCTGGGTGCTTATACGTAGTTCATGGGCAATTCAATTCTCCTGCTCCTCTCCCTTAAGGCTCTTTCTCTTTAAACCAGTCCTTCAAATAGAGGGTTCCTTCTGATGGAGAACTATTCTCTGATCGCCCTTCCGACAGAGAAATGTTATCTGTAAAGTCAAACCCAGAACCCTACTGTCCGTTCACGTAACGCCAAATCATGTCATTGAATCCGCAGCAGCCAAGAAACACTCAATGAAGTTGAGTGAATCACTTTTCCTTCTTGAGAACAGTCATGTGTTCTTTGAAATGTACCACTTCAGACGTCATGGGAAACAGTTGTTTGTGCGAATGGTAAGAGGCTGGGCTGTGCCCTTGAGCTCTGATCATGCCTTGCTTGACTGGATGGAGGACAGGTAGAAAGGGGTGTGCGAATGTGTGTACAAAGTAGCACAAAGGTAAAAATTAGCATTCATTGTTCCACCCACCAGTGGTGCATGTCCCTTGCCATGTTCCCCCCCCCCCCGGCGGGTGGCCCTTGAGTTGGAAAAGGTCCCCCAACCCAGTGTAAAATGTGCAGTTGTCTATTCCCTTTGCATTTTAAGGAACCAGAGGAAGTATTATAATTGTCACGGTCTGGTTCATGGGCAATCAAAGTCCCGGCTGGGGACATCGGGACCGGGGGCAAGATGGCAGGGTGGGAGCAGGAACGGGAGTCCAGAAGCCAGGAGTCAGGAAGTCCAAGGGTCAGGAAGCAAGGAGTCACAAAGTCAAGGGTCCGAGGATCAAGAAGCAAGGAGTCAAACGCAGCAAGGCAGGAAGCGTGTTGCTGTGGCAAAGAGCCAAAGGGAAATGCTGACCTTATATCCCTTCAAGGCTCTTGCCACCAGGTGCTGTGAGTTACCAATCAGCCTCACCTGTGTGGCTGCACCTTGCCTCTTCAGAATAAACTTAGGAAGACCCCAGTCCTGCAGAGTCCTATTGGTCACAGGGCCTGGCTCCTGCACGCACACCTGACAATAATCTAGAAATTGAAGAGGACCATTGCAGGGTCATCATTCCCTCTGTTCCCCCTTCTACTTTCTCTTGCCTTGCTGATTGTAGTGTTCCTTAAGTTGTACATTTCCTAAACCATCACGTAAAAGCAGTGGCGTCGCTAGCCACTCGGGTGCGTATGTCCTGCAGCCAGGGACAGGGCAAGCCACCCATGGGGATGGGGGGCGCTGCATGGAGCCTCTCCTCCGCCACCCCCTCAGCTGTAGGGCGGCGGAGGGAGAGGCGGAGGGCAAACGCAAGTCCCACACTGCTGTTTCAGGCAGTGCAGAGCCCGCAGGAGCCCAAGCCCCCACGTCACTCCCAGGAGAGACACGTGGCTCAGGCACGCTGCAGGCCCCACGATAAGTGCCGGCCTCCGCAGTGTGGCGCCCAGTGCCAGCCGCATTTCGTTACGTTGTTGACTGAACTAAAAAGTTTCATGAGCCCATTTTTTTTTTAAAAAAAGGAACCTCATATTTTTGTCATTTTGTCACCCCCCTCAGTGATGACACCCGGGGCAAACCACACCTATGCACCCCCTTCCTCTGCCTAAAAGCTTTTGTTTGGTTCATCTGGGGTGGTGGTGGGGCTTTGGCTGAGGCTTTTCTGTCTTGCCAATAGTAGCTACTGCTAACTAGCAGAGCCTCATCTCCTTAGCTTGCTTTTAAGTGCATCAATAATTTCCAAAGGTCACAGCTGCATCGCTGGCTGGAGGTTCACCCGAGGACACTTGGAACCATTCCAGTGTGCCAATTTGCACACGTAGTTCTGTCTCCCACAGGCCCTTGCCCTCTGATAAGGCTTGGCGCTAGCAAGTTGGGCCAATTCGGATGTCACATGTGCATGTGCTTATTATTGAACAAACGCTTGCCAGTTCAACTACAAAGCTGTGTGTTGTGAGTTGAGGAGGTTTCCCTATTTTTTCCTTAGAGCTAGCAGACATCTGATATTGGATTTCTGGGTGAGTTTAAATAAATGTACATGTATCTGGCTTGACCCTTATATGAAGTCGTGGGCAGAGCCTGGAAAGGCTCGTTTTAAAAAGGAACTAGTCCAAATTCAATTTGTCTGAAAAGTAACTAATTCCAGCTAACACTCATCCTTTTACAAAATGAATTCGTTCTGTGCACGTTTCAATTCAAGTTCATCCTCTGTGGGTTGAGGCAGGGGTGGAATTAAGCATTCAGAACGTTACAAACTGCCGCAGTGGAAAGCATCAAAACACTCTCACACACAATGCAATGTGAATAGTTTGATTTATTTCCCCCCAATGATTGTGAATTTTAAAGGCCCAAAGAGTCTATAAACAGTTAAAAACACACACGTGTGAGAATGAGCTCGTTCAGAGTTCTACCCTGAAACAAACTTCATTCATGTTTAGGTCACCTGGCAATTATGGGAACTGCTTTCAGATATCTTTGAGCGGATTTGGTGCACTTTGTTAAACACAACCTAGTTCAATCCAAATTCTGCTTGTGGGAAACATTCCTGCTTCTGTGTATACAAGGAAACCTTACTGGGCCATACCCAACGCCCAGCAGATATTCCTGATAGTATGCAGACATCTGAGCAACCATCATTTTGGATTTAATAGATTTTTACCCTGCTCTTCAAATAGAATTTACCAGGGTGACCAAACACAATGCCTTGCTGGAGGTATCTAAGTGGAGGTTGGAAGATACTCTGTCAGGGATGCTGTGGTTGCGGGATTCCTGCATTGAGCAAAGGTTGGACCCTTGCAACTAAGGGCCCAACTTCCATAGCATTCTTCTCTTATCCATCACCTGGACCGGCTCTGACATTAAACAGAGTGAAGCATCTGCCTCAGATGGTGGATGTTGTGGGGTGCTGGGGCTGGTGTTTGCAAGGATGATTTTCCTTCCAGCCTGTCTTATCCAGAGTCAGCAGTGTTTCTGCTTCATGGCAGTTCGGTTTCAGCCAAATAGTATGTTAGTCGCTGTCTGCTGTTTAATGGAATCTACCTAATTATTTCTGCAGCTAATGAATTTAATGTAATTATTGACATAATTATTTACACACTATTTATTTTAATGCAAAGGCTGTTCACTTCGATGCAAAATATGCACAGTTTAAGTGGGGCAATGACCATTATGATTGCATATCATTTCTAGACTGAAAATGAAAACAGCAAGTGCCATTTTGTATTTATTTACAGTGAACGCTCGGGTTGCGAACGTGATCCGTCCAGGAAGCACATTCGCAACCCACATCGTTCACACCCCGCAGTGCCATGTGCGTGCACGCATGGGTTGTGATTTGGTACTATTGCATTCGCGCATGCACGACCCCCGAAACCCAAAAGTAACCCGTTCCGGTACTTCTGGGTTTTGGCGTGTCCGTAACCCAAAAAAACACAACCTGAAGTGTCTGTAACCTGAGGTATGACTGTATTTTATTTCAGAAAGTTTATATACCGCTTGACTGTAAAAAAAAGTCAATGCTCTTAGCATAGAATAAAATGATCGGGAAAAAACATTTCGAAACAAAAAATCAGCAATAAGCCAAAAAGAGATTAAAGCATACATTCATTTGCTGGGCTGATTTCTATTGTGGACATGGGACAAATGAGCGAACACCAGCAATTACTGCTTCTCTCTGTATTTTCATCAGAATTCTTTGACATTCCTGGGTGTTGAAGCAATCTTTTTAAACTTCCATAACCTGAAAAGCTGAATTATGGACTGTTGCCATGTGTACACACTTTGGGTTCAGAGCTGGGACGTGGGAAATGTAAAAACAAAAAGCTTTGTCAGGTTGCATTAAATTGTACAAGCCAAATCCACTTTGAAAAGTCACACAAGTCTTCCAGCTGCAGCCAATTGGGAATCCGTTCTGGGTAAAAAGATAGCAATCTTCTTGGCACAGCCAATCAGTAAGATATTCTGTTCATCAGATATCAAGGACAGTTTAATGCGCTCTCCTGGGCGTTCAGAATAGTCCATAATTGATCAATCAATAGCAGTATGAATTACTTTGTGCAAATGTTCTTTAAGTGCTGCTGGCTAATTTGTGCCCTGAGACCTTTAAATTGAGGAGTCTGCCACACTGCAGTGTTTTCTGCTAGTGAATACTTTTGCTTTCCTTGGGGCTCTTGCCTGGGCCTTCTTTGGGAGGTGGCTGAATACCAGCTTCTGGGAATTACAACTGAGGAGGGCACTGTTGCACTCACGTCCTGCTTCCAAGTTTATCAGAAGCATTGGGATGCTCAACGTAAGAGCAGGGGGCGGGACTAGTTGGGTCTTTCTAGTCCAGGAGACCCTTGTGTTCTTAAGGCCATTCCATACAAGGCTGAATTTGCCATTGAGCTCCCCATCTCCCCAACCCACATACCCCACCATGCATACTTCATACCCTCCTTGTTTTCACCTCACTGGAATGTGCCCTTGAATTCAGACAATGCCCTTGAATTCGGATGGACAGACATGTGTGAGCGTAAACAAAATGGTTGGTGTACAAATTGTTAGACTATTCCGTTCCACCTTAAGGGACAGGCATGATTTTTGTGTGTCACATGCCTGTTTACACTCCAGCACAGCTTGCTGGGAACTTCCCTTTGTGTATAGCTTTCGCTTTTAGCATTCTTGCTTTGGACACGAAGGGATCAGACATGCTTTCCTTTTGTCTGGATGTATGCTGAATAAACTGCTTGTAAATATGCTTACACAACCTCTCCTGACGCTTCTGTTTGTGCGTTATCTCTGCTGAGTTGCGTGCCCCAGCTTCTGAAGCTGTTGGTTGCAGATGTTGCAACAAGGACTGCAGATTGACCTGCACACTGGCCAGTGGGCTGGAGCTAGCTGGGGGCCTGCCAATTGCCCCCGATTCCTTGGTTGTATGCCAACACAAATGTCTTTGCTCCACTCACTTTTGCTTTGGGCCCTCTGCCCATCACCAGTAGCATATGGGCCTCAGAAGGTTGCCCACAAGGGAATGATGTATTCCCCGGGGCTCATAAAGGTTTTCCAGCCCTGGTCTAGATGAATATGCTCAGGCAACTGGGATGATTTCATCTGGGAAGGAATGGTGCTCACAGTTTAGAGTGCCTCAGAATAATTAAAGCCAATTGCAGAGGATGAGTCATGGCGTCAGCCTCTGAAAGCCAGCTGTTTATGTGCTTCAAGACACTTTCTGGGTTTCAGAACAGAATCTGGGGAACTTGGGCTGACTAGCAGATTTCCTGCAGATCCCTTGCAGAAATTGAATCAGTGGTACGCTTTAAGTAATTATTATTATTTATTAAATTTGTAAATCTTCATCTTTAGATCTCAGGGCGGTTCACAACATAAAAAACACAAAATACAGTGGTACCTCTGGTTACAAACTTAATTCGTTCTGGAAGTCCGTTCTTAACCTGAAACCATTCTTAACCTGAGGTACCACTTTATATAATGGGGCCTCCTTCTGCCGCCTGCTCATCCTGAGGTAAAGTTCTTAACCCAAGGTACTACTTCTGGGTTAGCGGAGTCTGTAACCTGAAGTGTTTGTAACCCAAGGTGTTTGTAACCCGAGGTACCACTGTACATAATAAAAACAAAAACAAACCAATAGCCCTCCAGTCATCTCATGGAGGAGGCACATAAATAATGGCCTTGGGCAATGCTCGCAGGGTCTGGCTCGGTTCATATGAACAGAGGTGGTCCTTGAGGTATTGCAGTCCTGAGAAATGTCAGGCTCTAGACTTATTTGTCTTACTCCACTCCCTCTTTAAGATAGCAATGTGTCTTCTTTTACTTAATTCAAAATGTAGCTAACCAGGTTCTTGTGAATAGGGCCATAGAAGCCTGCCTTGAGAGCACCTCTGGGCCAAGCACCCACAAACGTGAGTTTGGAAAGGGTGCACCCATATTTGTGTACAAGCAGGAGGGGGAAAGTGCATTTGCTTCTTTAACCAAAGTGTTAGGACTCCATAGGGCTTTTTGACAAGACGGTCGTACCCCATCCGGTGCGGA
The DNA here is from genome assembly GCA_034642415.1 of Podarcis siculus. Taxonomy (NCBI): domain Eukaryota; kingdom Metazoa; phylum Chordata; class Lepidosauria; order Squamata; family Lacertidae; genus Podarcis; species Podarcis siculus. The sequence goes on along the minus strand of JAXCMG010000019.1, from coordinate 2,497,411 downwards.
ATTAGGTCCTTGATTTTTTGACAAAATCTCTAAATGCTGCAGCAAGTTGTGTCTGCAAAATGGCCGTTTTGAAGAAGCAGGATTCTTTTTTGAGGGGGGGGAGGGACGTGCCGTACTCTGTTTGCCTCTGCTCTACACTGTTGTTCCCTGGGAGCTGCAAATATGGAAGCAGAAAATAGCAAATGGAGCCTAATTATATCAGCAGTAGCAGCAGCTGTAGCAAAGCCACAGCGGCCAATTTAGGACGGTGCTGACATCCTCAAATATCCTCTCTGAACCTCTCTGCCTCCCTCCCCCATCCTTTTAATTAAAATAGTCTACAGTCTACTTTTCAAAGCCTGGATCTGTGCATATGGTTCAGGGTGAAAATTTATATCTGACTCATCCAGGTCTCTGACTCGGAATCAGTTCACAAAATGAGTTTGCTGTTGCCTGCTCTTTTCTTCTCTTTGGTGTACTTCCAAGAGCCCCTTACACCTGCCATTTCTTCCCTAGCCCAGACTACATGCTATGGGGCTTCATAGCCCTACTAATTGCAGATGAACAACACAATGCTTAAAAACAGTGCTTCCTGTCATGCTTCCCCACCCCCCTTTGCTGTAAAACAGTTGCCTGGAGGTGGTGATGCCATCATGCAAGGTGTTGCTGCAAACTGCAAACTTAGGACCAATCTGAAGACTCCTTCTTGTGGTATAGCCCTTTCCAGCCAAAAAGAATCAGGTTTAGTGTCCAAATATATAGAGAGCTGACACGGGTGGCACTGTGGGTTAAACCACAGAGCCTAGGACTTGCCGATCAGAAGGTCGGCGGTTCAAATCCCCGCAACGGGGTGAGCTCCCATTGCTCGGTCTCTGCTCCTGTCAACCTAGCAGTTCGAAAGCACGTCAAAGTGCAAATAGATAAATAGGTACCGCTCCGGCGGGAAGGTAAACAGTGTTTCCGTGCGCTGCTCTGGTTCTCCAGAAGCGGCTTAGTCATGCTGGCCACATGACCTGGAAGCTGTCTGCGGACAAACGCCGGCTCCCTCGGCCAATAAAGTGAGATGAGCACCACAACACCAGAGTCGGTCACAACTGGACCTAATGGTCAGGGGTCCCTTTACCTTTTGTATAGAAAGCTAATCCCAGCTTTCCTGAGTGTACCTGTGAGATACACATGTTTGTGTCTCATTCTTACATTACTCCTTCCCCCCGTTGTTTTGCCATGCTTTAAAGATCTCCAGGTGCCTGCAAAAGACCCATTTATTGAGCGTTCATCCTGATTTTCTTGCATAAAGCTTCCATGGGAATTAAATGATGCCTGCTTTTTATTAAGCATTCTTTCTGATTTGTTTGCAAGGCAGTTATGCCAGAATGAGCGTCCTGATTTGATTGTGGAGTGGTTATGCATTTCCATGAATCAATCATATATCCGATACCTTCTTTATGCATTTCCCCATCACTTTCCTAACAGCAAAAAGTGGATTTGTTGGGTTCACACCCACACCATACATTTAAATTACATTCAACACACATTTAAAACACTAGGCATCTCCCAGGGAATCCTGGGAACTGTAATTTAGCCATCACAGGACACAGTTTCTGGCACCCTTGGCACACTACCACTCCCAGGATTGTTTGGGGGAAGCCATGTGCTTTAAATGCATGGTGTAGATTTGTGACAGAGAGCTTTGATCCACTAAATTGCACTCTCCTAAATTTGAATGTGTGGAGAGGCTTATTATGGCCATTCTTTTCATGTGGTAAGCAGTTAATTTGCCGGAGTTCACTACCTAGTCCAGGCAATTACATGCCCACTTCAGCACTAAGCTTTCCCTGCCACACAATGAAATGGTCCAAAATGTGAGCAAGTTAAAATGAGACAGATACACCAACCCATTGCAAGTTACCTCTCCCCACCCCCCGCTTAAGATTCACAAACATTTCCTTCTTGCCCGCTGAAGTTTGAGCCATCAGCCTTTGTGCGACTCTATGCAGAGATGGCATCTGGTTCTGAAGGGCTCCCTGCGGTCTGGACTCTTTAGCCCTGTGGAGTGCCCTCCATTTTGCCTACGGTAGAAGCGATGTCTCAGGGCAGCTATAAAACAAAATGGCTGTGTTTCAGAGACGCTCATGTCTATCTTAGCACCATGCAGATACTGCGAGTAGACTGCAGCTATGTCATAGAGACACAGACTATTAATTTCTGGGAGAAGATGAAAATAGTAATAAGGTCTTTGGGAAGCTCTTGGTATGAAAGTTGTGCTTTTTGGAAATGCCCCCAAAACAACAATCCCAAATATACCCCCCTCCCATTTTGTTTGTGACTGTCTTTGTTACCCCTTTAGAGCCATTTCTTCTCTTTCTCCTTCGCCACACATTCCCAGCCAATTAGGGATCACACTGTGAATGTGATAGCATAAGTTCATCCAAGGGTAGTCAATGTTGTTGACTCTCCAGTTGTTATTTGGACTCTACCTGTTGGAGGGCTGATGAAAGGAGTTGTCCTTCAACAGTTGAAGGGTGCCACACTGGTGATGTGGTGATGTCAGTAGATGTACGTGAACACAAAGGCTTGTAATTCATGTGAGGAACGCATGGAGGGGAGGCATTGGACTCTTAGCAAAGACAGCAGGGCTCCCTGATTTGTTGTCATGCATGTATCTGGTGGATTCATTGCCACACAGGGGTCAGCAAACTTTTTCAGCGGAGGGTCTATCCACTGTCTCTCAGACCTTGGGGGGGGGCGGACTATATTGGGGGGGGGGGGATGAATGAATTCCTATGCCCCACAAATAACCCAGAGATGCATTTTAAATGAAAGCACACATTCTACTCATGTAAAAACACCAGGCTGGCCCCACAAATAACCCAGAGATGCATTTTAAATAAAAGGGCACATTCTACTCCTGTAAAAACACGCTGATTCCCAGACCGTCTGGGGGCCGGATTTAGAAGACGATTGGGCCGGATCCGGCCCCGGGCCTTAGTTTGCCTACCCATGTCATAGGACAGTAACAAGGAGAATTGGCCTTTGCAATTGGCCTTCCTCCTCAAATCATCCTAAACAGCTGCTCACCTGTTCGACATTCAGCACCATTGCTCTTGGACAGCTCCCCTATCTTGTTCAGAAGGCCAGAAACAGCACATTGCAGCCTTAAGAATCCCCATTTGGGATGTTCCTTGAGCTCCATGTGGGAAGCAAGTGGTGTACAGGATTTGGGGGAGGCAGATGGGATTTGAAACCAACTCAATACCATGTAGCCAACATGATGAGCTAATTGATACCTTTTGGGGAAATGTTAGCTCCCTCCAAAACTCTCTCTTTAAAAACATACTCATAATTGGTGATTGATTTCTAGGTTAAGCTGAGAGGAGTTCACTCATCACTAATCTCCATGTGTTCAAGCTACCACTCTCTTGATCCACCTTTCTGGGTTGGTTCTAGGGGTACAGCTGGTCCTCTTCGGAGCCCACGGACATCCTGTTGCCAATGTTTGTGTATGGAAATGCTTAGGAAGGAGGGAAAGTTGTCTCCCATCACTGGTTGTGTAATGGGAACTGTCCAAAAGATGTGATTTGATGTTCATGCAGCATCATCATAAGACTAAGTAACATAGGCAGCTGTCAGAGGTAAGCCAAGAGATGGGGGGCCCAGGAGTCCCTGCCCACCCCTGTAATCTAAAATCAGTAGCTAAGGGGGCTGGAACATAAGGTGATGGAACTGCCGTCAATAATAATAATAATAATAATAATAATAATAATTTGTGTGTTGCTGCAAGATCACCACTATACCTGCCAGTTTCCTGAGATGTTACTTCCTTTCTCTTTTTCACACAGGTCATGAAAGCTCCTCAGGAGGCCACTGTGTGATCTCAGAGTTCATACGACCCCTACAACTATCCGGTGACAAACCAGAGCAATTGTCCATCAAACCAACTTTCCTGTCCCGGTCACGATCTGGCAGCCCAAGATGCAGGTTTGAATCAGACGTAAGTTGAAAATGGCTTTGGGCAAACCTGACTCTTCTTCAACTGTTGGGACTAGTTTTTAGTTAAGAAGGGCTCATGATATAGATCAGGCTTAAGGAAGACACACACACACACACACACACATTCAGTTTTCAAAAATTTACAGGTACATGCCTTACAATCACATACTTCCAATACAAATGCATATTAGACTTCCCCCCTTTGGTGGTTTCTTGTCTTATTTGAATTTTTAACACTGCGTTTTCCACTTTACTCCATTTTTAAGCTATTCTAGAATTTGTCTTGATAATAAATTTAATTGCTTGATTTAAGTTAACCCTAACCCTACCAATGCACTTACTTGCATCCCATAATTTTTCAGATATTCTACAATATCTTTAATCATTTTCCTCCCCCTTGATTTCTTTCTGCACCTGTTAATTCTGCCATTTCGGCATAATCCATCAGTTTAATCAGCCACTCTTCCTTGGTTAGTACAGCATCCTCTTTCCACCTCTGGGCAAATACCATTCTGGCTGCAGTTTTCGCATACATAAACAAATTTTCAGGTCCTTCAGAATCTCTGTATTCTGCCTTTGGTCATGCTTGCTGGGGCTAAGGGGAGTTTAGCAACATCTGGAGGGCCAAAGGTTCCCTATACATGATGTAGGTAACATGATTGTATGCACCAATCCCAAGGAAAATGCACGTTGAGTACAAACAAAAGTCAGAATGTTTTATTATATTTTTAAAATTTTGTTGGAAGCCGCCTAGAGTGGCTGGGGGAACCTAGCCAGATGGGCGAGGTATAAATAAATTATTATTATTGTTGTTGTTATTATTATTATTATTATTGGAACAAAAATTGAGGAACCTTAGAAATGGCAGACTTCCTCCTTTCCTCACACCCCTGCTCCCTTATCCTCTTATGTCCCTCAAGTCCTTTTGAGATGAGCCAAAATTCCCTATTTTGTCCAACCCAGTGAGCTATGTTTTTGTACTTGCCCTGCAAACTAGGCTCACAACCTAGGATCAAACTCCAGTTTCCAGGGCAAGCAGAATCCATTATTTGCTGCTTCTGGTGAAATGGCAAACAATGGTTCACCTCAGCCATGGCTCAAAGGGGAGTTTGGTCATGGTGGGCAGGGGAGGGCCGGGAGCGCTGATTCTCATTGCTCACTCAAGAAACACAAAACTTTGGTCTGTTGCTATGTCTGAACACTCTGGTGTTACCTGAGCAGTTACCCCTGTAATGATTCTAGACCTCTTCCTGTTTTAATTGCTGGATAACCAGACATATATAATGTAGAGGAAGCCTTGCTTCAATGGAGACAGCCAAGAAGCGGGTACACAGCCCTGTTGGTTTTTTAAATAATGATGTCAGCAGTGGTGCTAGAGGGAAAACACAATCTGAATAAGATATAAGAAAATGATATTGAAATGTCAGGACATGCTTATGGGGGTAGGTTTACACTGTGCTTTTCTTTTTTTTCTCCCCATCCCAACATTTTAAAAGAAATGCTCTTGTATGTGTTTATGCACATATGCATTCATCTTTCACTTTACTTTGCATGGTACTTGATACTTGAATTAACAACATGCACCCCGCTTACATCAGGGTTCAGCTCCACTCCCAAGTGGAGCAAATTCCCAAGTGGAGCCACCCCAGCAGATTTGCATTTTGATCCAAATGCAAAAGGTGTCTGTCAGGGGCTCAGGAGCAGAGGGGCAGGAAAGGGAGGGATTAGAGA
>JAXCMG010000019.1:2412315-2491701 GCA_034642415.1 Podarcis siculus | reverse complement strand
AGCGTTGGTCCTTTGTGAGCTGGGACCTAGAGGCAGTCTCTGACAGTGTCAAACACAAGCCCCTCTTGCAGAGTGCAGCTTAAGACTTCAGATTGTTCCTTTGCAGACACATCAAGTTGGACTGTTTGACATTAATGGGGCAAAAGTGTGTATACCTTCTATACACACTTTGTTGTTGTTTAGTCGTTTAGTCGTGTTAAACTCTTTGTGACTCCAAGGATCAGAACATGCCAGGCACTCCTGTCTTCCACTGCCTCCCGCAGTCTGGTCAAACTCATGATGGTAGCTTCAAGAACACTGTCCAACCATCTCGTCCTCTGTCGTCCCCTTCTCCTTGTGCCCTCCATCTTTCCCAACATCAGGGTCTTTTCCAGGGAGTCTTCTCTTCTCATGAGGTGGCCAAAGTCTTGGAGCCTCAGCTTCAGGATCTGGCCTTCCAGTGAGCACTCAGGGCTGATTTCCTTAAGAATGGATAGGTTTGATCTTCTTGCAGTCCATGGGACTCTCAAGAGTCTCCTCCAGCACCATAATTCAAAAGCATCAATTCTTCGGTGATCAGCCTTCTTTATGGTCCAGCTCTCACTTCCATACATCACTACTTGGAAAACCATAGCTTTTACCATACGGACCTTTGTTGGCAAGGTGATGTCTCTGCTTTTTAAGATGCTGTCTAGGTTTGTCATTGCTTTTCTCCCAAGAAGCAGGCGTCTTTTAATTTCGTGGCTGCTGTCACCAACTACAGTGATCATGGAGCCCAAGAAAGTAAAATCTCTCACTGCCTCCATTTCTTCCCATTCTATTTGCCAAGAGGTGATGGGACCAGTGACCTCAGAGTAAATCTCATTGAACTGTGTAGGACTTTCTTCTGAGCACAAAGGAATAGGATTGTACTGTTTGTGCATGCAAAACAGGTTACATCAGAGTACGCAGCAAGCCAGGGGGGGAATGTGTCTGTGCGTATTTTAAGCAGCTATCACTCTATCTTACTCCCACCACTCTGAAAATAGGACGCTGGCACAGAGACCCAGGTTGGCTTTCCTATTATGCTTTACTTCGCTTGCCCTTTTTTCAAACATGAATTGCTCATTGTTTGCCTTTTGTATTGGTAATTACGGGGTGCGTGTACGGGGTGCAACTCGGGATACGTTCAGCGGTGCAGTATCCCCGAGAAAGGCAGAGAGCTATATTATGTTGAAAATGCTTCAGGAGAACTCGGGCTTTGAAAAGTCAAACCAACAAAGAGGTTCTTGACATGGGCAATTTTCAGAAATTGCAAGCAGGCCTCGGCCATTCCACAAAGACACCATCCATTTACCGTCTTGGTGATTGATAACAAGGAGGGGGGAGCAATCTCCCAAAGCAATTATTATGGGTTTGGTTATGAGTTCTATTGCGTACCAACAGAGTGGAGAGAAGGGCTGTGTTATTTTCTCCATGGGCTACCAGGGCATGAGTGGGAAGAAAGTGATGGGCAAAACATTTTTGGGTTGTTTGCGTTTTTCTGTGAGGAGGTGGGTGGATTGAGAGTGGGTGGCCAGGAGCACATAGCCCCCAGGAATCAGATAGGTAGAATTATTCATGCTGTTTTGCTGTCCGCAGTGGCTTCGTGACAGTGCAGGAACTTCGTTGTAAGTTTGAGGGCACATCTAGAAAGGGAGCCCATGCATACCTCCACATGGGTTCAGCCTGTTGTATCTGCAGTACGAAAGATCAGGTAGCAGGTGGTGCAAGACCTTCCTTTGCCCGAGTCCAGAGCCAATGAGAGAAGACGATACTGGGGAAGGTGGACAAAAAGTCTGACCTAGTACAGCAGCTTCCTGTTGATCTCGTTCTTTGCATGTAGAGGACTCCATCTTTGCTCCCAAAGACCTTCAGTAACATATTGTACTGAGTCAGACCCATTGGTCCATCTCAGTGTTGTCTATCCTGACTGGCAGTACCTCTCCATGGTTCCAGGCAGGAGACGTTCTCAGCCCTCCCTGGGAGATGTTGGAAATTGGGGGTGGGAGTGGGATCTCAGGTAGCAGGATCTAAAAGAGGATTATTCTTGCAACCTTTGTGAGTCACTGCCAGAATTGACTGGGAATCGGTAATTGGAGAGCCCTGGGAAAAACCCAACCCATTGAACCCTACAGGGAAAGGGCCATAGCTCGGTGGTAGAGCACCAGTATTGCATGCAGAATGTACCAGCTTCAATCTCCAGCATCTTTAGTATTTAGAAATTATTATTATTATTATTATTATTATTATTATTATTATTATTATTCATACCCTGCCCATCTGGCTGGGTTTCCCCAGCCACTCTAGGTAGTGCTGGGAGAGACTGTGTCTGAAATCCTGGAGGACTGCTGGTAGTCAGTGTAGACAGCACTGAACTGGACGAACCAATGGTCCGATGCAGCCTAAGACAGGTTCCTGTGATGTGTGAATCCTGATTACTGAAAGAAAGATTTCTGAATGTGGAATTGCCCACTCCTTACACAAAGTGAACACCTGGAAAAACTAGTTGCTGGTCATCATAGGAAAAAGTGAGATAGATTGGCCAGTGGTCTGACTTGGTATAATGCAAGCACTTCAACTGCAATATATCCATTTTCTGCCCTTGGGTTCTGCCATTTTGCCAGACATTGAATGCCTGTTTTCAATATTCATCACACACACACACAGACACACACACACACAGACACACACACACACACACACACACACACACACAGAGAGAGAGAGAGAGAGAGAGAGAGAGAGAGTCTTAAGTGGTGCTTTGTTTTTAATGAATGTCTTTCACACGGTGTTGAGTGCTACACCCAATACCACTTCTTAGCACTTGCATATTACGCATTTTGTTAAATTCCTGTTGCTTGATATTAATGCACTTTCCTAAATAAATAGAATGCTTGTCAGACTCTATCTGGGAAGAAATAATAATAATATATATATATATATATATATAGTTGTCATTTGTACGTTAGGAGATTAAGATATAACCCTGATCCCAGAAGACCAATCACATTTATTACTTCTTATTGTAGATGGATAATGAACGAAATTCTAATACCTCAAAGCAGAGATACTCTGGAAAAGTCCATCTTTGCATCGCTCGATATAGGTAATGTCAACCCACCAAGCAGGCCTGTATGTGAACTGTATTTTTTATTTTTCAAAATTTGAAATGCTTTTTAAAAAACTGATTTATTAGCAGTCAATGCAGAATACTACATGCGGCATCCATAAGAGAGTATAGGGGGTATGCTATAAAGAAGACACATCAACGGGGGTGCAAAACACAAAAATTATTCATTTTGACAGCATCCCTTTAAAAGCTGTTGGTGGGGGCCAGTCATGCTCTTAGATAGAAGCATAAGTGACAAATGGAAACTACTTTTGCATTGGCCTCTAAGTACTCAGCTGCATCTCAGTTTTTCTAATGCTGCAATATTCCACACCGTTGTATGCCAATATTCTCTCTTTTATCCTCTCCTTTAAGTGGTCTTATTAACCTCAAAGTTTGAGCCCTGCCACAAATCACCAGGAAATGGTAATTTTTTTGGTCTGCCTGAAAGATGTTTCCTGCATTTCAGGCATTGGGGAGAATGAGAGGTGAGCTGGCCATTTTACCTGCTGACTGGCCATTTTCAGGGGCCATGGGCAGAAGTGAAAGCAGTACTTTCTCTTGCCCACTCAGAGTCCTGCTGCTGAAATAAGTTGCCTTTCACATCTTGGGATTTCCCTCGAACTACAGTGGTATCTCGGGTTACAGATGCTTCAGGTTACAGACTCTGCTAACCCAGAAATAGTACCTCAGGTTAAGAACAGTTTCAGGTTAAGAACAGACCTCCAGAACGAATTAAGTTCTTAACCCGAGGTACTACTGTATACAATTGCGACACTGGTTTTTTTTAATATCCTGCATGCGTGGGAAGTAAGGCAGTCCTGTTCCCAATTGTCAGGGCTCCTGAACATTCGTTGTTAGCATAGATGCTGAAAAACTACTGGGCCAGCACTAACCCCAATCTGAGGAGGTGGATAAGGCAAGGCTCAATGAGAGCTGCTGGGAAAGGCTGAGTGAGACAAGGTGGGGCCCATTGCAAATTGAGTTCATACGCTGCTTAGACTTAAGAAACAGACTTCTCCAAGAAACAGAGGTCACCTCTTGCCCCTTGGCCTACTTTGTGTTCTGGGGGTTGGTGCATGGCTGATTGCTCTTTCTGCAGTCCCCTCCAGTGGTTGCAAACCCTGATATCCTTGTCTGACCCTCCCAAGGGTCCCAGGCTCAGGACCTGTCATGGCCTTGATGCCTGAAATTGGCATGTTACTTGCCCAACACTACCCTGCTGCCAGCTGTGCTTAATAGCGCACTGGCCTGCAAATGACTATGTGAGGGCTGACCAAGGAGGGGTTGGATCACAGAGGCATCCCAGAATACGATGGAGCTTTCCAATGTTGCAGTAGGACTTCTCGCTGCTGTATCTCCGCTTTGGGGATGTGGGAGGTGTGAAATGGGTAATAGTGGGTAGCCTAAGACTCTTAGGGAAAATGTGCAAAAGCAGATGGGGGAAACCAGCCAGAGAGAGACAAGGGCTCAGGAATGAATCAGACCGCCATCCCTCCTTAAGAGAAATGGTGCTGTGAAAGGGTTTGGGTGCTGTAAACCCAACTGGCTCACCAAGGGCCGGACTTGCTAGCTGTGTGGGGAAGAGTCAGGATATGGCTTTGTGTGAAGTTGGGAGCAAGTGGAAGTTGGCCATAGCTCAGTGGTAGAGCAGCTGCCTTGCATTCAGAAGGTTGCTGGTTCCATCTTTGGCAACTCTAGGTAGGGCTAAGAGAGGGCCCTGCTTGAAACCTTGGAGAGCCGTTTCCAGACAGTACTGAGTTAGATGGAGCCATCATCTTACGCAGTTCAGGGTGGCTTCCTATGTAGCAGGAGGGTGCAGGAGCTCTTTGCCCTACCCTGAGATTCTCAACACTGACTGGTTAATTACATGAGTGATGGCGAGAAAAGGTAATTGTGCTTCCCTCCAGTTACAACCCATTTGATGGACCAAATGAAAACCCCGAAGCAGAGCTGCCCCTCACAGCAGGAAAATACCTCTATGTGTACGGAGACATGGACGAAGATGGCTTCTATGAAGGTTTGTTGAGATTGGCAATTTAGTTATTTATTTTGTTTTTGTTTTTGCCTCTCTTTAACCATCAACAAATTTGGGTGCAGGGGAGCATTCTGGGTTCCACTTGCTCCCCTTGCGATTATCCAGCATTCTGAACCATCTAGGGTGGCCCTATAAGTAGAGCAGTCTCAACTGCTGGAGACATCAGCCCACCAATGCATGGGGTGTTATGGAACTGAACGAGTGGGATGTGGCAGAGAGAGTGGGGTCAGTGAGGGTGCCCTTTTTCTCCCCTCATACAAATTCTAATACTAACTGAATGGTGGGGGTGAAGGCTTTTATCAGATGGGGGCAGTGGTGGCTAATTTATTAGGGCAAAGGGGGCTTGGCCCCAGTGACCTCTGTCTGCCCTCAGCCAGCCCCCACTTGCCTGCCTTCTTACCTACAACCAGCCCATGACTATCAGCTCCCTCCTCCTTAGTCTCATTGATGCCCTTGTAAAGCCCAGTAGCAGAAGGAGCATGCCCTTCTTCACTGCCAGTATTATATAGACATTCGAACTAGGTTTATCCAACCCATCTTATATACGTTTCTTGGGCATTCAGAACAACACATCTCCTTATTACTACAGGATGAGAGCCCAGAAGTCACATACTCATTCACCAGATTTTGCTCTGCCATGATAGATATTCGACGAAGAATGGTCTATGCTACAATTCAATCCTAAACTGAAGGCCCATATTGTTAGATCCGCACTTCTGAAGCCCACCCCATATAGCTATGTTAACCGATCTTTTAATTTTTCTTATAAATTTTTACTCACCCATTATCTATGCTTAATTAAGTATTCTGTGTATATGTTTAAATCTATGTTTGGTTCTTGCTCCTATTTATTTAATAATAGATTCATACTGTTATGCTATTCATTTAGATGTTTTGCTTATGCTGGTTTATGACTGTAATAAAGTACTTGAACTTGAGGCTAAAATAAAGCCCAGTAGACAGGAAGGTAGGATTAGTTGACTCTGCCTATCCTTGGCTCTGGTTCCTTCTACTGTTTGCTTCCTACCAGTCCCGATGGACAGCAGTCACTACTGGCTTAGGCTGGGCTGGGTGAGCACTTCAACAGGGCTAGGGCAGGGATGGTGGTTGAAACTGGCTGCATTTCTCCTTGGCCCATCTTTCAATGTGAATCCAGATGAGTCGTTGTGTCTTTTCTGTGTGTTTGTGCAACCTGCCTTCCACCTTTTTTCTCTTTCTCCTCTAGGTGAACTCCTAGATGGACAGAGAGGTCTTGTCCCTTCCAACTTTGTGGATTTTGTGCAGGACAATGAATCCCGTTTGTTGAGTGGGGTGGGCAGCGAACAGGACCAGAATTACATCAACCACACTGGTCACATGTTGGAAGGAGATGGCCTTTTGGAGATAAACCCTCCCAGCCACTTAGAGCCTGGCGTTGTCAATAACAGTGCAGGGACCCTGGATGTGAACATTGATGAAATCGGAGAAGACATTGTGCCTTATCCTAGAAAAATTACCCTTATCAAACAACTAGCCAAAAGTGTTATTGTGGGCTGGGAGCCTCCGGTCGTGCCACCTGGATGGGGAACCATTCATAGCTACAACGTCTTGGTAGACAAAGAAATACGGATGAGTGTGTCGTTGGGGAGCAGAACTAAAGCTCTCATAGAAAAACTTAACATTGCTACCTGCACGTATCGAATATCTATTCAAAGCATAACCAGTAGGGGCAATTCTGACGAGCTCCAGTGCACTTTGTTAGTTGGGAAGGATGTCATTGTGGCTCCTTCACACCTTAAGGTGGACAACATCACCCAGATTTCCGCCGAGCTCACCTGGCTCCCGACCAACAGCAATTACAGTCACGTGATCTTCCTCAACGAAGAGGAATTCGATATTGTCAAGGCTGCCAGATACAAGTATCAGTTTTTTAACCTGAAGCCCAACATGGCCTACAAGGTGAAGGTATTGGCCAAGCCTCACCAAATGCCCTGGCAGCTCCCACTGGAGCAACGGGAAAAAAAGGAAGCCTTTGTAGAATTTTCGACATTGCCAGCAGGTTTGACTCTGTGTTGTTGTTGTTGTTGTTGTTGTTTTAGGATATTGCTTGCTGTTGTTTGTTAATTTATGCAGCGCCACCGGTGTACATGAAAGCGTACAGATTGCAAAAGGGAAGGTCATTTCCTGAAGGATCTGGCATTCTAAACTTTGACACAGAAGATGCCATCATGGGGTCTTCCAAATGCTGTTGAACTACAAGTCCCATCATCCTCGACCAGCATGGTCAAGGACAATGGGATTTGTAGTCCAGGAACACTGGGGTGGGACACAACACTGACTGCTCCTGGAACATGTCAGTGTTTTAGTTGCACCTACTTAAGGCTTCATTACAGACCCATGACCATTGAACACTAGAAGCAGGGGGTTGTCCTGAAGACTTTGGGGGCAAGATGAGTTTTGGGAAGACTGTCAAAGGAAAGAAGAGAGGTAGCCTCACACAGGTGCTCTGGGAGGTGAGGGAGAAAGGGTGTTTTACCACAAATGTACAAGTGCCTATGATCGCCCAGGCGTGTACACCCAAAGAACATGGAATTCTAACTTAGAGCTGCTGTCTGCCTTACCCTCTGGAAAGGGCCATAGTTCACTAGTAGTGCATCTGCTCTGTACATAGAAGGTCCCAGATTCAATCTCTAGGTAGGGCTGGGCACATCCCCTACCTGAAACCTGGTGCAAATCAGTTGGAGACAGCACTTATCTAGATGGACCAAAGGTCTGATTCGATATGAGGCAGTTTCCTATGTTCCTGTGCCATTGGGGAAGGATCAGTGAGCCAGCAAGACAAGTAGCCAAGATTTCGGGAGCTTGAATGCATAGTTTATTGCAGAAATGGGATAAGTACATGCGCCACATTTAGATTGCACCATCAGTTATCCAGACAAGCAAATGGACACAATCCAGCCAGATGAAAACACCTGGGGTGCAAAGCAAGGCCAGGGATGGATGTGGCCTGGGGAGAACCCTGTGGGCCAAATAGAGAGGCGGGGGGGGGCATATCTGGTTCCTGGGCCTAAGGTGCCCCACCCCTGGTCTAGATGGAGACATCCATGTTTCCCCACCCCTGGTCTAGATGGAGACATCAGAGGGACTTTTGAAGCTAAAAAAAAAGTGGTCTTCTCATACCATAAAGTTCTGGATGCAGGTGTCTTAAATGGCACACCTTGAGAGTTTGAGCTCAGCAAGGCGGTCCACGTATAAAAGGGTCTTCAAGGATTGCCCCTGTAGAACTGGCTTGGGGGAGGGCTTCATTCCCCCAAATGCCGTGTTTCCCAAGGGAAAGCTAAGCAGGATTCCTGGTATTACAGGGACCTGCTAGTACTTTTTCTCAACCCATAAGGATTTTGTTGCCTGGCAATAACAATTCAGAGATGTTCAGGGCTGTTGTAGGACTGCCGGCACTGTGCATTGATTGTTACCGTGGAGGGGGCGGCCCTTTCCCTCCGAAAGCTTTTTAGCTTGTTCAGTTTAGCCAGGATGTTGCCAAATATGTGGCAGAACTCATGAAATATACATAACCTTAATAATCACAGGGATATTTTTAGGCTAGGCTTCCATCCAGCACACTGCTATTTATAGGGGATTGGTTTTAATTAGAGACATAGCAAGTGTGCTATCATGATAACAGGTTTTCAGGGCCTTCAAACAGGGGGAGTTTTTTTGTTTTTTTGTTTTTGCTCAGCTGTTTTTAGCTGCATGGAGCCCAGGTTTTGGAACACACACGCAGCCTGCCACTCCAAGATGCAAGGAAGGGAAAGAAAGCAAAAGATCTTGCAGTCTAGCTGAAGCTTAGCGCTTAAGAAGAGCCTTGCTGAGTTAGGCCTCTGTTCTCTCTTATGAGGGGGTTGTGTTCCAATTTTAACATTGGGGGGGTGCCGGTACTGCGGACCCTTGAGTTACCCACCCCCAATAAATACCGTATTTTTTGCTTTATAAGACTCACTTTTTCCCTCCTAAAAAGTAAGGAGAAATGTGTGTGCGTCTTATGGAGCGAATGCAGGCTGCGCAGCTATCCCAGAAGCCAGAACAGCAAGAGGGATTGCTGCTTTCACCGCATAGCGATCCCTCTTGCTGTTCTGGCTTCTGAGATTCAGAATATTTTTTTTCTTGTTTTCCTCCTCCAAAAACTAGGTGTGTCTTGTGGTCTGGTGCGTCTTATAGAGCGAAAAATACGGTAAATAAAAGCAGTGTTCCCACCCAACAGCTGTAGAGCAGAGTAGCGCAGCTTCAGCAAGAGCTCCCACACACCATTTGGAGTCATTGGTGCTCTCTTTTTTCTGGACTTTTGACTCACTGACATCCTTTTTGGGCTCTGGGGAGGGTCTCTTTATGAGCCACAAGGAATTTCCAGCTCTCTCCTGTCATTTCAGGTTAGAATTGAATTACTCATTTAATGGTGCCTTGCATATATGCGGTCACACACAAGTTGATCATACGTAGATAAGGGGATCCCTATAAAAAAGATGTGGGTGGCACTGTGGGTTAAACCACAGAGCCTTGGACTTGTCGATCAGAAGGTTGGTGGTTCGAATCGCCGCAACGGGGTGATTCCCGTTGCTCAGTCCCTGCTCCTGCCAACCTAGCAGTTTGAAAGCACGTCAAAGTGCAAGTAGATAAATAGGTACCACTCCAGTGGGAAGGTAAACAGCATTTCCATGTGCTGCTCTGGTTAGCCAGAAGCGGCTTAGTCATGCTGGCCACATGACCCGGAAGCTGTACACTGGCTCCCTCGGCCAATAAAGTGAGATGAGCACACAACCCCAGAGTCGTCTGTGACTGGACCTAATGGTCAGGGGTCCCTTTACCTTCACCTATAAAAAAGAAAGCTATGGTGTCAGGGGGAAATGTAGACAGAAACACACACCAGCCTTCTTTCCAGTGTGGTGCAGCGGTTAAGAGCGGTAGACTCGTAATCTGGGGAACCGGGTTCGCGTCTCCGCTCCTCCACATGCAGCTGCTGGGTAACCTTGGGCCAGTCACACTTCTCTGAAGTCTCTCAGCCCCACTCACCTCACAGAGTGTTTGTTGTGGGGGAGGAAGGGAAAGGAGAATGTTAGCCGCTTTGAGACTCCTTCGGGTAGTGATAAAGCGGGATATCAAATCCAAACTCTTCTTCTCTTCTTCCTGACCTGCTGGTTTTCTGTGTGCAAGGAGTTGGGCCAATTTATGGAACACAGTTGATGCATGTCCTCCTCTGACAAACTTCTCTTGCAATTGCTGCAGACAGCACAAAGACTCTTTGTAGCCTCTGGCACGCTGTTTCCCCATCCACTTGTCCTAGCGGCCAATTAACCAGGCAGTTATTAATCTGGCACCGACTTTGCACACTGGGACCGCAGCAGGAAGTTGCCAGTGTGCCGTTTGCCTCATCATTATTGGGTTCCCACATGGTTTCTGCAGCCCTCCTGCCTCCTGCAAGCTCTCTCTAGGATATTCTGAGATCCAGGGTGTGTAAATGGTTTTCCAGACTTCCCTCCTCAGCATCAGATTGCTCCTGCTGAAGTGGCTCCCCAGCCTTGGGATACAGAAGTGTTTGCTGTAATCCTTCCAAAAACAATTTGCAAGGCTGGCCTCTGCCCTGTCCTGTGCCCTGCAATGACTCCTTGGCAGCTGTCTTGCTCTCAACAGGCCTACTTCCCGTCCTGGTGTTGGCTCTGGGATCGGAATAGGGATGAGAAGATTTCTACCCTTCCATTCCTTTCCTTTCCATTTCTTCTTAGGCCTGCATTCTGCCCTTCCTGAATTCTTTTCCAACTAGGAGGATTTCTGAAAATGCCATGAAGCAGGTGGCTGTGTTGTATTGTTTTCAACACCTGCGAAAAACCTTTTTCTTTAGCCAGCCAAGAGGTGTAATTTTAGCATTTAATTTTATTTGCATGCGTTTGTTTTAAAACAACTGGTTTTATTTATATTTTGATAGTTTTAAAGTTTTATTTATATTTTGATAGTTTTTTAGATGTCCTCTGCGTTTTTTAAATCAGACACCTAATCTTTAACATGTAATTTTACCATGTGGATTTCTTTTGAAACACCTGAATTTTAAAGAATAACGACTAAGAGTAACCCTGGAATTAAAGCATGTGCATCTCTCCACAGAGCTTTCCCCCAGTTCACAGCCACTACCACCTACATTAGCAATGTCCGCATGTGGTTTGCTAGAACTAGAGATGTCTGGGGAATTCAGTCTTTGCAAAATATGGTGGGGACAGACCTGGTGTCCACTTCCTGCATTGATGTGCATCCACATCACAGATTAAATTGCATTAACAATCAATCGTTCTTCCTAGGGTAAAAGAGGGCTCTGCTAACAATTCTCAGCACACTTAGCAAACTACATGTCCCAGGATTATTTCGAAAAATGGGGGGGGGGGGACCCTGTACAGCACCTGTGATCCTCAGATGAATGGCAGTATATAAATTTATTAAAGAAATTATTAATAATAACAAAATAAACCTAGATGTTTAAAGTGCTATAAAAGTGCTTTCATTATGTAGTGTGGACTAGTCATCCTTTGGAATGTTCTGACACAGTTCTGAGCTAAAAACAACAGCGACATAAAACTAGGTTTGGCAATGCATAATTTGAGAGACAGTGTGTAAGAAATCCATGTTTAGAAACATGTTTAACATGTGGGAAATTGTGCAGATTTTGTTTTTAAAATTATAGTTTAAAAATGGTAATGGGGTGGAGTAGACTAATGAGTGAACGTATGCCAAAGTCGCCTGGCCCTGAGGCAAGTTTCCTCCGTCCCTCAATAAACTACTGAGATGACACATTTTGACATCTCCAGCCCCCTGGACCAGGCATGTCCAACTCCCAAGAGGCTACCCATTAGATTGACCTAAGTTGTTGACCTTTTTTGAGAGAAAGAGAGAGAGAGAGAGAGAGAGAGAGAGAGAGAGGTCGATCAGGGTCACAAGATCGACAACCACGATTGACCAGTAGATTGACCAGATTGACCAGTAGATTGTGATTGACCAGTTGGACATGCCTGCCTTAGACAATGAAAAATTAATAACAATATGCTTCTACCTGTAGGGCATACGGAATTAAGTGACTGGTAGTAACTGAAGCATGTTTTGAAATCTAGGTCCACCAGCTCCCCCTCAAGACATCAGAATTCAGGCTGGGCCGACGCCAGGAACGATCCTGGTTTCATGGAAGCCACCAATTCTCACAGCAACAGGGACCTCCAATGGAGCCAACGTAACCGGTTATGGAGTTTATGCAAAAGGCCAAAGGGTAGGTGGGGTTTTCCACTTCGTTGATGGTGACCCACACACCTTGATTCCCAGAGTGGTTTCAACTGTCCATCCCTTCTCCCAGGGAACTCTGGGAACTGCCCTGGGAGGGGAGGGGGGATCTTCTGACAACTCTCAGCAGTGGTTTTTTTCTGGGGGTACTCAATGGTACACAGTACCTGCACCATTTTTTTCTAGAAAAAAAAAGCATTTCTCAGCAGCCTCAACAAACACTTCCCGTGATTCTTTTTGGGGGAAGCCATGACTCTTTAGAGTGGCACGATGCTGCTTTAAATGTATACTGCAGATGGGGCCCTTTTCTCCCCCTTTCTATGGGCTCATCCACAATGCCCCACAACAGCTACTCACCGTGGGTTATAGTAAAGCAAACAGTCTAATCTGTCAACGCATAAATGATATCGAGCGTCAGAACAACTTGGCCACAATAAGGAAATTTTGCCCATGATACAACCATTTTCCATCCTTCCACTTTGATTCTCTGGCACCCTATCTGTATAACCTAGCAACTCCAAAATATAGATGTGCTTTTACCCTTGCAAAATTGAATGTATTGCCCTCGGCTGTACTTGAGGGACGATTCCAACAGATTCCATACAAAAAACGCTTATGTCCCTGCGGAGATGGCAGCACCAAATCAGTGGCACCTGCCCTCCTGGCTTGCACTCTTTATAAAGGTCTGAGGAATGAGATTATTATCCCTCTTTTATTGGCCATTCCGGGCCACCCTACCACTGCCACAGTGCCTTTTCTCCTGGCAGATCAAGAGGAGCAGATGACTACAAAGGTTGCAAGGTTTTTAGCTGGGGCAATCAGAATAAGGTCCACTATTTGACTGCTGATTCTGGACCCTGAACTGTATTTTATATAATCAACTTTCTATTTTGTTCTGTGTATACCACAATGTTCTTTTGTTGCTATGGCCGATGGCTGATGCAAATAAAGATTTATTCATTCAATGCCACTTGCCCCATGATTTCTAGACATGGGTCCGAAAGGTTTTTTCATTTTGTCCTGCCACTTTCCTTGGGGAAACCCACCACTTACTGCTGAATCAGAACAAACATCTATCAAATGGACGCTTGCTGCGACTCAGCAGTAAACAGCGGCTTTTCCCAGTGAAAGCGGTGGAACAAAAGAAGAATCTCTCAGACCAGTGTGTAGAAATCATGGGACAAACCTAAGTGTGGATGAGCCCTAGGTTAGGCAGCTGAAGGAAAGAAAACTTCATGTAAAAACCAATAGTGTTTGTGTGTGCATGTGCGCACTGAACTCAGTTTTTGTGCTAAAAACAAATTGCATATGCAATTGAAGTTGAGCATGTGTGATTAATTTGAAGTGTAAAGCCTGCCATCCTGCTCCCACCGAACCACTGTTTTGCACATGGATGTTGTTGGTGGAAATTTAGTTAGAGTTATTTGAGCGGAACCCCTGGTCTGAACCTTTTGCAGAATAGAAATGAATATGCTCCCCACCACAAGAAAAGGTTCCAAAAGGCATTACTGCCAACAGTCTTAAACGAGTTGCAAAATATATGTTGCAAGACTATAAAGTAACACATTGCCCTTAAGCAAACTAGCAATACAGTCCAGTCTTCTTTAAGCCCTTAATACAGTGGTACCTCAGGCTACAGACGCTTCAGGTTACATACGCTTCAGGTTACAGATGCTTCAAGTTACAAACTCCACTAACCCAGAAATAGTACCTCAGGTTAAGAACTTTCTTCAGGATGAGAACAGAAATCGCGCAGCAGCGGCGTGGCAGCAGCAGGAGGCCCCATTAGCTAAAGTGGTGCTTCAGGTTAAGAACAGTTTCAGGTTAAGAACGGACCTCTGGAACAAATTAAGTACATAACCAGAGGTACCACTGTACAGTCCAAGAACTTTCCTTTCTCCAGTCCCAGAGAGAGATCCTACACAAACAGAATCGTTGAGCTAGTGCCTACTGAGAAAGCTTCTCAGGGATGGGTCATAACTTAGTATAAATGCTGAAATGGAAATCTCCAGCCTTATATTGCCATAGTTAGCTAGAGTTAAACCTCCTGCCTAATGCAAACCTATACATAAGTTTTAAACTTCAACGCATACAAACATAACATTCTATGCATACTAAACTTATAACTTTAGCAGACCTCAGGGTCCTAGCAAAAGATATATATGTCAAAGTAGATGCTGTAAGGTAGAAGTGTGCCCACCTCTGTCTCATATAGGGCTACTGTTTGGTCCTACTGGAGCGTCCTACTCGTCTTCTGTCTAGTTTGAGGGCCCTTCCTTCCTTTCCCATCCAGGCATGGCAGCAGAAGAACCTGGCTCCTTCTCAACTTGGCCTTTGTGTTTTATACATCCGATTAGGTGGCAGAAGTTATCTTTCCTATGGCTGAGAACACCGTCGTGGAGCTCATGAGAATCCGGAGCCTGGAAGCCAGGGAAGTTCTCGTCCGGACACTTTCTGTCCAAGGGGAATCGGTGGACTCGCTGGGTGCTGCCATTCCACCTGACCTACTGGTGCCTCCAACCCCTCACCCTCGGCCAGCTCCCAAATCTAAGCCATTACCAAGTGCCGGCATCCCAGATACCAAAGACGAACATTTGTGTCCACATGTGAAAAGGGATGAGTCGTGGGAGCAGGGCCGCGTGGCGTCTCCCATCCACGGACACACCCTGGAGCCTCCCAACTTCCACAGCTCACTCCAGGGGAGGAGGTCTCCTTCCCCAAACCGGATCCTCCCTCAGCCACAAGGCGCACCCGTCCCCAACACAGTCGCAAAGGCCATGGCCAGGGAGGCTGCTCAGCGCGTCGCAGCGGAGAGCAGCAGGGTGAGTAGAGCTCGCTGCATCTGACACCCACAACCGTACAAAACTGGCAGCAAAACCAGATCTTGGGCCATTTCACACATGCACTTCCTTCATGGATGCAGCATCCACTGGTGATTTTCACATGTGAATGGCCCTCTGTGGGTCTGGTCTACGCATGCAAGCAGAACAGCATAGCAGGGGTAGCCAACATGGTCCCTCTAGATCAACCTGTGGGTCCCCAGATGTTGTTGGACTACAACTCTCATCACCCCTAGCTAGCAAGGCCAGAGCTCAGGGATGATGGGACTTGTAGTCCAACAACATCTGGGGACTCACAGGTTGAGAACCGCTGCTCTAGATGCTGCTGAACTGATGGTTAGATGGCCCTTGGGGTCCCTTCCAACTCTACAATTCTATGTGTGAAGGCTTCAATATGACCCTGCCTACCCATGGAAGTGAGGGACATGGGTGGCACTGTGGTCTAAACCACTGAGCCTTGGGCTTGACGATCGGAAGGTCAGTGGTTCGAATCCCCGCAATGGGGAGAGCTCCCATTGCTTGGTCCCAGCTCCTGCCAAGCTAGCAGTTCGAAAGCACGCCAGTGCAAGTAGATAAATAGGTACCGCTCCAGCAGGAAGGTAAACGACATTTCTGTGCGCTGCTCTGATTTCGCCAGAAGCGGCTTAGTCATGCTCGCCACATGACCCGGAAAAACTGTCTGCGGACAAACGCCGGCTCCCTTGGCCTGTAAAGTGAGATGAGCGCCTCAACCCCAGAATCGTCTGTGACTGGACTTAACTGTCAGGGGTCCCTTTACTTTTACCTTTACCCATGGAAGCAGAATGAGATAGCCGAGTAGGGGTAACCAATGTGGTCCCTGTCAGGTGTTGTTGGACTCCAACTCCCATCAGCCACAGCCAGCATGGGCAATGGTAAGAAGTTATAGGAGGCAAGCATCATCTAGACCAGTGTTTCCCAACCTTGGGCCTCCAGCTGTTTTTGAACTACAACTCCCATCATCCCTGACTAGCAAGACCAGTGGCAAGGGATGATGGGAATTGTAGTCCAAAAACAGCTGGAGGCCCAAGGTTGGGAAACACTGATCTAGACGCCACCACATTGGATATTCCTCTGTAAGAGTTATGACTGGCAGCTAGCTGTTGGGCACCCCACTCCAAGCACACGCATCCACTTACTTGGATGGAGCTGGGGAGGAAGCTGGGAATATAGCCAATGAAGGAGAGAATTTTTTCTTTTCTTTTTTTAACAATGATTTTGGTTAGTGAGCCTTGTGAGGGGAGCAAGCAGGTACACTTGGGGAACATGCTGTTGCTTTGAGGAACCTCTTAGTGCTATAAAAAACAGCGCTATCTAACTACTTTTCCCTGTGCCTTTTAAATCTGTAAATCAACAGATATAGTACACACCCAAAGTCCCCCAATGTCCTCACGTGACACTGTAGGGCAGAGATGGAGAACCGATAGCCCTCCAACCGTCGTTGTACTTCAGCTCCCATCAGCCCTAGCTAACACGTCCAACGATGAGGGATGATGAGAGTTGTAGTCCAGAAATGTCTGGAGGGCCATCATTTTCCCCATCCCTGATATAGGTTCCTGCCCTTAAACCTCCTACCAACTGGGGAAATGAGGAGCCCCAAAGCAATGTGAATGTGTTGAAGAACCATAGAACTGCAGTGTTGGAAGGGACCGTGAGGGTCATCTAGTCCAACCCCCTGCAATGCAGGAATCTTCTGCCCAGCATGGGGCTCAAACCTATAGTCCTGAGATTAAGAGTCTTGCTCTCTACCAACTGAGCAACCAAGACTGTGCAGATTAAATGGGCTTGCCTTTCAGTGCAAACTGAATTGAATGCCTTCCCCATCCCTACCACCAGAGCACACAGACCTCACATCCAATTTCCCCACCAACCTTAGAGAGGAGCTCTTCCCTCACCGCGCTCCCTGTTCTCGACTCCACAGCTGGAGAGAAGGAGCGTGTTCAGCGAAAGGAGCGGTGCTGCGCATTACGCAAACTCTGACGAAGAAGAAGATGGCTACGACTCGCCACGTGTCAAGAGGAGAGGGGCTTCCGTTGACGATTTCTTAAAAGGCTCGGAGCTTGGGAAGCAGGTAACTGGTGCGACTGCAGCAGCTTGAGCGTCAGGCATGTGCCATAGTCACGGCGTGAAGAAACTTGCTTGCTTGTGTGTGCTCTAAAACAAGTGCTAATATCCCCAGGATGGTGTAGTCTGCAGCTGGTGTTGGAGAGTCCTTTGGTTTCACAAATGCCTGCAGCCCTGGTGGTGGTGCTGAGGTTCTTGGGAGCTGCCCCACCTCAACCTCTTGAGGTTGGCCTTGATTTGAATTTTGAAAGTCGCATCTTGCTTTGTTCGCCCCTCTTTCTCCCTCTCCCCCCACCCCACCCCCCAACAGCCCCACTATTGCCATGGGGAGGAGTACCATACTGAGAGCAGCCGGGGCTCCGACCTGTCCGACATCATGGAAGAAGACGAGGAAGAGCTGTACTCAGAGATGCAGATGGAGGATGGAGGGAGGAGGCGAGTCAGTATAACATCGCATAACACTCTCAAGGTAAAAAGCAACTATGAGACGGGGAAATCCTCTATGCAAAGGATAGGCTAGAGAAAGAAAGAAGGAGGAGCTGCTGACTTACTCGAGAGTAGGCTTGGATGGTCCAAAGGTTTCATGGACTAGCAGCGTCTTCAAATGAAGAAGAATGTGGTTGGAGATCCTAGGCCACCACGCTGTATACAAAAACAGCCAGAGACTTCCCAACTATTACCTCAAATCATCACTAAGGAATCACATTCTATATAATTTCAAATTTCTGCCCCTTATCAGCCCTGCTGCCCCAAGAAAAACCAGGCACACAGTCACACATATTCCTAGAATTACCTTGCTGGCAGGAACCAGGTACTTCAAAGCAGGCCAATCCCATCTCTGTGCACCCCTTCCAGTCTGCCGCGTGCCAGGGAAATATTTTCTTCAGGCGTAGTTTGTATTCTTTTGCCTTAAACATCTAACAGAAAGCCAATTTCAAATAATGTTAAGCTTAAAAAGTTGGGTGCTCTTTAAAACAAGGAGCAGAGACATACGAAAACCAACACCTCTCCTACCTTGGAGCTCTCCCTGGTGCTGATTCTTCTGCTTTCCTGTTGGTAATTTATCTAGCATCTGGTAGGTACCAAAATGTTAATCCCCTAAAAACTGGGTGTCAAAGTGTAGATTTGGTGAGTCAATTCATAAGATATCCTTCGAAACAGGACTCAGTTTAGATAGGCACAGTGCTAAACAGGAAGATGACAATATCCTAGTTGATCACTGGGCATTTGTAGTCCTCTTCCCCCTTCAATGGAAAAGGAGCATTAATGTGCCTTCTAGGAATTATTCTCAGCATGCAAATGCATGCTAGTAAGTTTCTGTTCTTCATCTAGCTTCTTTTAATGTGTGGACAGGACAGGAGATTTTGCACTGAGATAAGTCTAGCAGTCTACAGATTGGAGGAAAGCAGAGGGGAGAGTTATGCCATAGGCAAATACCCCATCTTCCCCACATACCAAGGAGACCTCCTGTGCAGCATCAACTTCTTTGTTCCAAGTGCCTGGTTTTCAGTTCTTTGTTAGAGCCTCAATATATCAGCCTGCTGTATTGACATCCTTGCACTAAATACAACACTGAGCAACTTCCTAATCATGTCTTTTATTTTCACAGATTCCCATTCAAAGCATGACATCTTTCCTCACTGAATAAAAGCTGCATGCTTTCTGTTCGCCATTGCTCTAAAACTAATTCTGTCTTTATTTTTTTTCTTTCCTCCCTCCTTCCTCTTTTTTTTTTTTTTTTATTCCCACACTTATTCGTTCTCCTCGCCTATTCTTTGGTCCGTTTTTTTTTCCTTTTTAAAAAAATCTCATGTGCACTTTTAAAGGAATGTTATACGAATAAGAGAATTGAAGCAGCTTTTTTGGAGCAGCCTGATTTTGCCCAGCAGATCCACCACAGTAAAAAGCTGTTCAGTATCCCCGAAGTAGCTGAAGAGGACGGCGATCACTCAGAACTTTTGCACAAGCAGGGTTTAGGGATGGCCCACAAAATGAGGAGCGCAGTAGCTAGAGAGAGTAGATCTGCCAGAGCTTACCACCAAGACCCGCAGCACAACTTCTGGCACCCGGTGAAGCAGAGAATCTTGGAGGATGCAGGCGAGAGAGGCTATACCTACAGCAGGTCTTCCACAAGGAGCCCAGACAGCGGCCTGGACTGCGGCAGCGAGGAAGAGGAATCCCGCTTCAGCTTCCGCAACACCTACGAGGCGGCTTCCGCAAACGTCGCGCCCAGCTGCTGTGCTGCCGGCGGGAGCTGCTCCTGCCGAAAGACGCCGCCCCGGCCCCTGCTTGCCCACCGCAGGACGCTGACGAGGCAGAGCAGCATCGAAGAAGACTTTGGGGACCCCTTCCCTTCCTTTCTAGAGCCCCAAGGCGAGGAGAGCAAGCCATCTTATTATGAGAGGAAGTGCGAGCCCCACTGGTGTAATAGAGCAGATAATTTGATGCGCGACGATTATCAGGGAGGCTGGAGTGGCCCCTTGGCAGGGAATGACGTTAGGGCACCTTCCGCAAGGCCATCCTACCGAGAGCCCAAAGACCCTCTGGTGTGTTGAAATACAAAAACTTCCTTCTAAACATCTGCTTGCCAAATCAACCTCTTTTCTTCCTTTTTCTCCTTTTTGTTTTCTCAAGAGTCCATCCTCAGCATGTTGTCTCTAGCTCCCTGCTCCCGTTCTTATTTTGCGTTTTCTTTCCTCATTCTTTCCCATGTATTTAATTTCTTATTTTAATCTATGTTGCTTTCACAGGCTTCTTAATGCTTCTGTTTTATCGTTATTTTTATTATTTATTTATTTTTTAAAAAAATATCGTGCCATAATGAAATGGGACTAATTTGCTTTACAACGATGATTTTTTTTTTAACCCCTCACAGATAATCAATCAACAAATAGATACTGGCTTTTGTTTTCCCCCTTCCTTTTTTAAAAGGACAACTGAAACTAAATTTTAATTAAGGGTTAGCTGAACTACCATTTCCCTAACATTTGGGGTTGTTCTTTCTTTTATAATTTTTTCCAACAATTTCTTTGTTTCTTTTTTATTGTGCTCCTTAAAATATAACCACTAAGGGATTTTATTTATAACTTGGGGTTTAAACAACCACCGCTGCCAAACACTAACTTTATTTCAAACCCCCCTTTTCTCTCTCTTCTGTTTGTTTAAGGTCTGCTTTAAATATTCCATCTTGTCATCTTGTTTTTGCTTCCCTCACTCCTAGACTTTCAAGGACGAATTCTCTTTTTCTTCAACCCTTATCTCTGGGCAAGTACTAAGAACAGTCTCTCTCCTGTCCTGTCCTGTAGTGGCAGTGACCCTAGGGCTTTGGAGTTAACAAGATTCATTGTGTTTCTATTATCCACCATCCTCACTCTTAAACAACAAAAACCATCTCTTCTTGCCTTTGAAGTTGCGAACTGCATCTCTGCATGCAGGAGAAAGACAGCCCCCCCCCAAAAAAAAGAGCTTTTGCTCTCCTTGGTTGTTTCAAAACACACACACACACACACACACATACACACACACCTGGGAACAGTTGCTGCAGTTCCATATTTAATCCACAAGAGGGGCAGCTATGCTTGCAAAGCCTTTATGTCGTCTGTCATAGACCTCCCTGCTTCCAAATGCACAAAGAATGGCTTGCTCACTTTTTAAGGACTGCAATAATCCAGAGAATGGGCATGTCAGAAATATTCTACCTCAATTGATGATAGTAGATTCAGCATTTGCTGCTTCTTCATTAACTAGGCTAGCAGTTTATTTTCAGTAGAGTCTCTCTCTTTTTTAAGTAATCCACTAACAAAATTGGTGCCGACCTCTCCCCCAACCCTTCCTTCTCTCCAATTAATGTCGGTTGTTACAAAGCTGACCCCCGAAGAGCCTTAGAAGGTGGTGCCATTTCCAGCAAACTAGCAAGCAGAGAGTGCCAGCTGTGCAATTTTGAAGGGGGAAACAAATAAATTAATTTGAGAAGGTTTTGGAATCTTGTTTTCTTCTTCTTCTCCCCCACTTCCTGCAACCATTAATGACTTTTAAAAGCCTAGAGGTGGTCACAGACTGAACAGTAGGGGGAAAGGAATGACAGGAGGATGGATGGCGATGCTGCAAAAAACCCGACAGAGTCTGGCTGGAGTGAAATGAGTAGATCAAATAAATACAGGCTAATCCACTCTTCGCAGCTCTGGGGGAAGAGCCTCAGTCCACTTCGAGGAGGGATCAAAGGGACCGGAAGCATGTTTTAGTGGCAACGACAAAGGCAAAAGAATGTCTTAAAACTCTCCTTTTTTCTGTTCCAATGTGCGACTGTTGTTTGCAAAGTTATGTACCACATCAGGCCAGCAAACTTTTTTTCTTTTGTTTGTTTCTTTCCTTTCCAGGTTTACTGGGCATCTGTCCTCTTCTTTTCAGCTAACCTTTCAGTTAAAAACAAAGTTTAGTTGCCTTTAGAGCTAATGATTGACTTGATTTTCTGTTAATTTCACACACCCTGCCCTCTTCCTCTCCCCGCCCCCCACCCTTTACTGACACGTGTACAGTTGTGTAACTTTTAAACCTGTCTCTCCCCTCCCCTTCTCTCTCTCTCTCTCTCCCCCTCCCCTTTATTTTGGTTCTTAGCTTTTGAGTAACCCATCATCCTCCGGACGACCAGACAGGATGGAGCACCGGGGTCAAAGAATATCTCACAGAAGCTCGGGAGGACCACAGCGGTCGCGGCCCATGCTGGTCCCTTCCATTGGTTAGTTGGCCTGACTGGTACATGTTGTGTTGCTTGTTGGAAGGGAAGCACAGAGATGGGTTGGCAGGAAGGGAAGTCCCCAAATCAAGCTCCTGACCTTGATTTTGATACAGTGGGAAGTAACAGCAGTGGCACATTTCTGTCTGCATAGGAATATTCCCACTGGATATTTAGCGTGAGAGACTTTTGGGGAGGAAACTGCCGAGCGGATGAACCACTCTGCTTGTACAACCTGGGTTTGTCACGAGAGGTGGGTGGTAGCATCCTGCCAGGGCCGTACCACTACAGAGTCCTGTCGGTGGGGGCGGGGCAGAGGGCATGCTGTGTAATTTGGATACTCCTCTATGCCATTCCACTCCTACTCAGCGAGTACACAAGAGAGAAGGCTCCCAAAGCTTTTCTTCCTGTGTGCTGGGATGTGCATCAATGCATGGACGCATTTGAACAGGCAGCCCCCATGTCCGCCATGTATATTCTTACGCAATACAGTCCCATGAAGACGGTGTGCCCGTATGTCTTCTCTCAATTTTGATAGAATTGGGAGGACTGGGAAATGGGGTGCAAAGCCTTTCTTATTGACCATCTTTCAGTCAGTTCATAGAATCATAGAGGGACCTCAAGGGTCATATGGTGTCCCCCTGCAATGTGGGAACCACAACTAAAGAATCCCCATGGAATTGCAGAGTTGGAAGAGAGTGGAGCAGCTCTTTTAATAAGAAAGAGTTTCTTGGCTTAAAAGGGACTTTTGCTCCACTTCCACGCACAAGAGAATGCCTCTGTACTCTCCACATCATTGTGATTCGTAGACGGTAGGTTTTCAAATTGCAGCACGGCAATTGGATGTGATCACCCATTATGTCCTGCTCACACCTAGGACAATTTCAGGCTGTGTCAGTGGACACACTGCGCTTGGTGAAAACAAGCTGGTGTGTGGCTGTATTGGATGTACACACAGGTCCCGCTTTCTGAATGCTCGCTATGTGAAAGGTCACTTATTTGAACACGAGGAATTCGTACCCAAGACTTTCTCTACGCACTGCAGATTCAGATATCCAAACAGAAAGCATTTTTTACTTCCTTGTTTGCCTTTTGCTGGTTGGCTGAAGATCAGAAGGAGGGGGAATGATCAGACAAATCAGAGAGCATTTTTCCTGGGGGGGGGGTGTTCGGGACAAAAATCTGTGACTGGGAACACATTAGAAACTTTCCCATAGGAATCAATGGAAATCGTCAACTTGTTATGCAAACACACTGTGTTTGGGAAGCGGGACCTGCATGTACCTACAGCAGAAGCTGAAACTAGATTAGCCTTTCTCCATGGACCCCTGGGGGGTGATATTATCTAAAGGAGCTCAGACAAAGGATTTGCTCTCTCAGCAAACTGCCAGCCAAACTAGATGCTATTTGCTACTTACATGTTATTTCACCCACCCTTTAAAAAAAGAAAACACCTGAAAGCTGCTTCCAAAGGCTGCAGAACTGAGTGAAGGAATGGAAAGGGCTGCTTAAAATCTCCCTCCATCCCCCCCCCACTTCCCCCACTGCTTTTTCCCCTGCAGGGGAAAAATATGGGATGCAACAAATCAGTGGGGGCTGGTTCCTTAAGATGAGTGGAGCACAACTCCAACAGCCTCAGTTGGCCCTCATTCAACTCCTATCTGCCTCTTCTTACTTACAACTAAATGTGGGAAGGCCTGGAGTGGGGGAACGGGGGGGGGGCGATATGTGGAATATTAAAACTATATCAAACTGGTTTTCATTTTTATTTTTCCAGGAGGCTTTGGAAAAAATGGGAGGGACTGGTTTCCCCCCAATTTTTCTGGTTTTTTCTAGGCCTTCCCATCTCTACTTACAACCGATTCAGGGGGGTGGCTCTGCTTGAGGCAGCTTCTTCCTCCTCCTCAATTTCAGTACTTCTGGTGGGAGGAGGATGGGGACGAGGCAAAACTAAAATTAGTTATCTCTAGGCTGCCATTGGCATGCGGGTGGCACTGCGGTCTAAACCACTGAGCCTTGGGCTTGCCGGTCGGAAGGTCGGCGGTTCAAATCCTCGCGGTGGGGTGAGCTCCCGTTGCTTGGTCCCTGCTCCTGCCAACCTAGCAGTTTGAAAGCACGTCAAAGTGTAAGTAGATAAATAGGTACCACTCCGGCGGGAAGGTAAACAGTGTTTCCATGCGCTGCTCTGGTTTCGCCAGAAGCTGCTTAGTCATGCTAGCCGCATGACTCGGAAAAACTGTCTGCAGACAAACGTCGGCTCCCTCGGCCAGTAAAGTGAGATGAGCGCCACAACCCCAGAGTCGTTCGCGACTGGACTTAACTGTCAGGGGTCCTTTACCTTTAGGCTGCCATTGGCTCTGGCTCCCCCTACTGTTGGCCTCCCTGCTTTCCACTGTACTGGTCCTAATGGGCAGCAGCCACCATGGTAAGAAATAGCCTGTAACTCTAGAGGTGATTTTCAATTGTCAGGATCCTCGTTTGCCCTTCTGCTCAGCCTGAAGGCAGTTTCCCTCCACTTTAAACCATTTATAGCTCGCCCCTACCCACCCCCCACTTTTTAAAAAAACCCGGGGGCCATAGTCACCCTGCTCCCAACTAGCCACACTCTCACACAGCCCCTTTCGCATGCGCACACATCACACAGATGATTCATGCAGATGAGCACTGGGCCACAAGCCACTGTTGCCAAAATCAGTGGGGTCTGGTGACGGGGGGTAGAAAGATTTTCTGTGTGAACCATATCAGGCCCCCGGCTGGGGGGAGGCATAGCTAGTTTTGTCCAAGAAAACCTATGTCACTTGAACTCTGTTTGATGTGCTGTAGGTGTACGGAATTGCCCTCATCCTCCTCATTGATTCACCCATCAGAGCATCCATCTTCCCATTCCTCTTCATCAGCACATTGCATTTCCCCCTCCATAATACATTATTATTATTATTTTTTGGAGCTTGGTCAAGAGTACCCAACAAGGAAGACCCAACAATCTGAATGAGAAAACTTGAAATATGAATTGTGTCCCTGCGGTTTCCTTTCAGTGGCCTGGCTATCTTTCTTCTGTTCCCCAGAGGGATAAACCAATTTGAGGCACGCAGCTCATGTTCTCTGGCAGAGCATGAGGTACATTTGCCATTTCTCATAAAGGTTAAATAATCATCACCACCAACAGTAAACTCAAGAGGTTGAGTCCTTTTGAAACCAGGGCTGCCCAAATTAAGTCAGGCATTTCTCCATAGTTTGAGGATGCAGAAGAATATAGAATTAACAAACAAAAATTTATGAACTAAAAAGTCCACAATGGCCTGAGAGGGACCTGTGAGCTTCCACATTTATAGAATGCCAATGGGAAATTGTTCAAATATGGAGAGGCTGATTTTGTACATAGCGATGATACACTATGATTTATTATTACACAAACAAGCCTCAGCCTTGTGCCTTCCCCTCATCATTTGCCAGGTGTATGGTAAAACAGCCAAGTGCCACAGCTTTGGGGTTGGGAGGAACTGCTGACATATTTTTTGAGGATATTTTATTGTGTCTTAGCCCACCATTTCCTCTGAGGTGTTCAGAATAGTGTACATTGTTCCCCTCACATTATATACCCACAACAACCCTGGCAGGTAGGCTAGGAAGAGAGATAGCGACTGGCCCAAGTCCGCTCAGCGGGCTTCGTGGCAAAGTGAGGATTTGAACACAGATCCCTGAAATCAACACTCTAATGATTGCGTTACGCTGGCAGTTTTGCCATGTGAATTACTCTCCCCACCCCACCCACATCATATGGCTACTTCATCTCACTCAGCTTTTAAGAAGAACCACCTTTCTACCCAAAAAAGAGAGAACAAAACAGCCTAAAGCGTGAATCAGGCCTTCCAAAATAAGCGAGGTGATGCGTTTTATTAGATTAGCACATGCAAGAGGAATTGATGGTGCTCCAGATGTTGGTGGGCTCCAAGGGTGGGTTGATAATTCGAACTCCCAGCCCCAGGCAGCACGGCCAACAGCCAGGGATGGTGGGAGCTGGATCCCAGAAACATCTGGAGAGTACCAGACTAGGTACCAGATGGTGGTGCTGTCCCTCCACTGTCAGAAGTGCATGCCTTCAGAGACCAGTTCTTGGGAAGCCACAGGTGAGGAGAGCGGTGTTTCTGCTCAGGTGCTTCCCACTGGGGTGTCCTGTCGGCTGGGCCAAGATGAGCATTTGGCCTCCCTTCTTAACATTTTTGTGGAATGCTTTGAGGTGCATGGCGGCCAACGTCCCAGCCAAAGGGAAACCAGACCTGGGCTGAGAGCCTTGGCGTGAGGAAGCCTCTACAAGGGAAGGGTAACCGGAGTCGTGCTTAATAGACCATTCCGTTTTTCTCCATAGAGATTACAATGGACAGTAACAGTGAAGGTGCTCGGTCAGGTAGTGAGGGGCATAGTTCCCCCCTAAGAGAAGATGCTTATTATCGCAGCATTGGCGGACACAGGAAATGGTGCCGGCAACGTACCGTGGCCTCTGACTATAGATACGGTATGCCAAAACCCTTCTTCGTCCTTTGTGCCAAACCAAAAAGGGCTGCTTTTTTCAGAGCTGCGTGTGAAATGAGCGCCATCTCTGTATGTCGACGTTGCATGCCACGCCGAATGCCGAGGCCGCCCCTCCCTCGCCCCCTCTTTGATAAGGCAAGTCTTGTCCTGCTTTCCTTTCCCCTCTTTACGAACAGGTAAGTTTTGCTTAGGGAGGAGAAAGCTTTCTGGCCCCATTCCCTGCCCATGCCATCAGCTTTCCACATTGAAACGAGTCAAAAGCACCACCCATTGCATGAACCCCATCCTCTCTCTGCCCCCTCCCCCACCTTTCTACTTGGCTGTGCAATCCCAATGGACATGATCCAAGCACATGACCGCTTTCTTGTACCCTCACCTTAAGTGCTTCTGTTGCCGAAATGCAGGTGCAGGATGCTCAGGTCGGAGCCAATCGACAACACCAGGGCAGTGAGCAGATTCTGATCATGCAGCCCCATGACACACCATTGCTTTGGGGGGAAATCCTAATAACTTGGTGGGACGTGTGTCCAAGAAAGCATGCATAGGATTAGGCTTTCGCTCTGAGAATTTCAAATTTAATTAATGTCCAAGTCTGGCAGAAGCCTGCATGCGGATAGGATTTGGTTCACCTCTGAAAATGTCACGGAGCACCGCTGTTAGCAGAGCTCAGATCTGAATGTCAGGCCTCCCTGCTACCAAAATGGCGCTGAGGCCATGTAGACCAATACCAAGCACTGCCGAAATCAATGGAACTCGCTTGCAAGTAGGGTGTGGTGTTGATTCAAAACAGGGATGCTTTGATCTCTGAGCATTCTGGAGGCGTGTAATGCAACGCAGTGCAAACTCAGGAATGGGGGAGAATAGAAAATAATTATTACAAGGGGGTAAATCCTCTTTTCCCTGGGCACAGGCCACATCCCAGAGGCATCTTGCAACCATCTTGTTTTGGGAAGCAGTAAGTGGGGAGGCCCCATGAAAATGAATTTGTTTTCATTCCTCAGTGGGCCTAATAAAAGTAAACTTTTGTGCACCTAGAACAGAGATGGAGAACTTGTGGTTCTCCAGATGTTGTTGCATTACAACTCCCATCATCCCTGACCACTGGCCATGTTGGCAGAAGCTAATGGGAGTTGAACAACATCTGGAGAGCCACAGGTTCCCCATCCCATGACCTAGAGTCTCCCTCTCCTCCTTTCCCCACCATCTTGGTTTGGCAACTTACTTCTGGTGTGTGCATGTGTGTGTGTGTTTAGGGGGTGTGGTCCTCATATACCCCTCTGTCCCATATGCTACCCCCTTGTCCACATTCCCACCTGCTTTACAAGAAAAAGCAAATACAAAGAACAAATTCAAGGCTTTGGGGCTGGCCTTCCTTCCCCTCATTGTCTGGCTGCCATGCATTTTGTCTGCCCTCCTGCTGCTTAGAAATGACGTTTCAGTAACTTTCCCCCTTGAAAAGGCGGCACCTCTCCGAAAATGTGGTGTTCTGTTGAACAAAAAATACGTATATGCAAAAGGCATTGGGGGATGCCAGTGGTAAATGTTGACCTTGGACGACTGAGGCGAGCAGACGGGTCCTGCTAGTGGCAGCCACGTCTCATGCAGGTGTGCCCATGGCAGATATGTCCCCTGTATGCGCAGTCTCCTTTGTTGTGAACAGAACCGGCCACTTTGTGGGATACCACCATGTGCCACCTCAACGTGGGTTGAGTGGTGGCAACGTTGCAGGTTTTTGTAATGCAGGAATGGGGGACCTGTGGCCCTCCAAATGTTATTGGACTTTCTGGCTGATTGGAACTGGGAATCCAACAACATTTTGCGGCCCAAATGTTCCCCCATCCCTCTCAAATGGGAAATGAATTAGACCTTCTTACATATACTTCTACTGGCATGGCTGGTGTTCCCTCCACAGATACTCCCTTGCCAGTCTCGGTAAGTATAAAGGCTTCCTTAAGCACACAAGGAAGACCACATGGGCAGCATCCTTTAGACTTGTCTGTGTGGGTCTGTTAGAAACCACTGAAATCAGTGTGCCAACAAAGATACATGCACTTACCTTCCTATGTGGTGTCAAGGAATCGCATCAAGGGTGTGTGATCAAATTGCCACTGGATTGCAGGCACCAGGCCTAGGGCTACACTTGATGGTGTGGGGTTGCATTGAGGTAGTGCTGAACTGCAGAAAAGGTCATTACACTCCACCCAAGAAGTATTAGCCATGCAATGAGAGGCGTCAAGAGCTTCATACCCAGCGTTGCTTGGGAAACCTAAGAAACTCAAAAAATCTGTGCAGTTTTTAATTCGGTGGTTAAAATCATTGCTGCTTTGGAAGGTTCAGTCCTGATTCAAAATGGCATTCAATTGTATCCAAGGAAGTATAATGCAAATTTTGGTTAAAAGCAAAACATGTTTTTTGCATCTAGGCCAGCCCCAGATCCAGCACACTGTTAAGGCAGTCATTAATGGACTCCAACCCCCATCAGCCCCAGCCAAACAACATCTGGATGGCCTCAGGTTCCCCATCCCATGCACAAAAGCTGAATGGGATCTCAGCATGTCACTTGTCTTAAGTTCCTTGGGTTCCAAAGGGAATGGCGTGGACACTGTCTGCTGTGGATTGCATCCATAATATAGACTGGAGTGTTTGTGGTCAGTTCTCAAGTGTGGTCTTCTTGTGCATAGACAGCCACTTTGACCTGGTGTTCAGGGGAGCCAAAAGATAATAAAGGCTAATTGCTCTGCTCAGTAAATGGTATCTAAAGTTGCAGTAAGACTTTTCTCTGTAGCTATCTATGCATTGAAAGTTTCTGTGGTACCATTTTGCCATGGGCCTTATTGCCTAAATTAGGTCCAGGTGTCTTGCTTGGAGCACTTCACTCATCAAAGAGACTTTGATGTAAACACTTGAGATAGGGAAATGGGAACAAGGAACTAAGAGGCCCTTCCCACAGTTATTATCCCACCACCAATTATGAAGTCCTCACAAGTCGACTTTCCTTGTGAACGCACCAGCACTTGCTTTGGTTAATGCTCATCACAACTTGGAAAAAAATCATTGAAACCAGTCGAAGTTAGAGGAAGGCATGTGGGGTTGGGGGAGGGATGCCAACACAGAGAGTCTGCAATGGCCAAATATTCTGCATGAATAGTTTTTTATTAATATTTATTTTTTATTACACTTATATCCTGCCTTTCATCCAAGAAGCTCAAAGCAACCTATGTGATTTCCCCACCCCACCCCCACAAAATTATCCTCAAAACAATCCTGTGTGATAGATTAGACTGAGAGACTGCTACTACTGACCGAAGGTCACCTGTGGAGCTAATGGTTAGGAGTTGGACCCTTTTGATCTGCAGCACAGGGTAACAGTGCAGGAGGGGTGTTGTTAAGGTACCTAGCAAACACCCCTACAGTGTAGCTTCCAAGCTTCTGTCTCTGGAGCAAGGAGGCAGGAGAAGCTGAAGGCAGGGACTGGTGGACTGTAAACATACCAATCTGCAGAAGCCCTCCTGCTGATCTGCAAATTCCTCTGGTGGCTGGGGACACAATAGCCCAGGTTCCAGTCTTACTCCTCCATGCAGAAGGAGATCAGCTAATTTATTACTGGAGAGAGTAAGTAGTTCTAGCACCCCAACTTGGCAATTAAAAAAATCACCCTGGCTATGGGCACTTTGAGGGGTATGTTTTCAGGACCCACCTTATGTTTATGGTTGTAAGTTGCTTTAAATGGTTTGTAATATCGTTTTAATGCTGTCCCTCATCTTGGGACCTTATGGAGAAGGGTGGGCAATAAATAAATGAACAAATAAATAGTTTTGTCCACTGGAGGGAATGATATAAAAACTGGTATGGCCAAAGGGAATAGCAATAGCTATTAAAAATGTTCACCCACGTCCAGGTACCACCCATCCACAAGAGGGAAGGATTGGGGGAACCTTAAGATTTGCAGAATAATGAAAGCAACTTTAACGGGGGGGGGGAGAGAGACCCAACTTGAAGGGACTCAAAGCAGTGTGTTCAGTGGCTACAGGATTCTGACTTACTGGGGTTGCGGGATGGGATACAGGGTGAAGGAGGGGATATTGAACTGGATGATTGGAATCCTGAACAGCAAGACAATACACTGCAACCTTTTGTTGCAAGTTCCACTTAATATTCTCTTCCCGGGGCTCCTGCTTTACTGCAGCCGAGCCTTTAGGCTGCCTGGTCATTTCATGTCACTTATTATGAATATTTGTCATAATAAATGTGAGATCGTCCCAAGGGGAGGTTACACTCAGAAGAAAAAGACATGGAGATTTAGGAACGATGGTTAGAAGTGAAATGGAAAAGCAATACATTCCATCTCGCTCATGGACACGAAGGCAGGGTGTGTGGACTGTTGGGAAATGAGGGTCTTGACACAGCTGCCACATCATAGCAGGGCTAAATGTGTGGCCGGAGCCCATCTGATCCCCATATGGACGTCCCCAAAACCATGTACCATAGTGGGGGTCAGGCGCTGAGTACTCAAGCAGAGCTGTAGTTTTAGGGTTGTGTTAGCAACTGGCTGCATCTGTTCATAAAGTTTATGAACAGTTTATAGTCCACTAGGGAGAGGCTAATCTGTCCAGTTGGGATCCTCACAGTATTCCAGCATTGCGATTTTCACATCTATTCGCTTTTACTTTTTCTTTCTGAGTCCTCATTAAAACGGGTGGCGCTGTGGGTTAAACCACAGAGCCTAGGACTTGCCGATTAGAAGGTCGGCGGTTTGAATCCCCGCGACGGGGTGAGCTCACGTTGCTCAGTCCCAGCTCCTGCCAACCTAGCAGTTCGAAAGCATGTCAAAGTGCAAGTAGATAAATAGGTACCACTCCGGCGGGAAGGTAAACGGTATTTCCGTGCACTGCTCTGGTTCGTCAGAAGCGGCTTAGTCATGCTGGCCACATGACCCGGAAGCTGTACGCCGGCTCCCTCGGCCAATAAAGCGAGATGAGCGCCACAACCCCAGAGTCGGCCACGACTGGACCTAATGGTCAGGGGTCCCTTTACCTTTACCTCATTAAAACAAGCTTTTCAGTGTGAATTCTTCCTAATCTATGCATTTCTGTATGCGATTTCCCCTAATCTACACAATAGGAAAAGCATTCCCCCTGCCCCAGTGTGAAGCATTTTTGTATCTCTGCCTGTGCATTGTTTCAGGAAGTGCAAATCAAGTAGGTTTGGTTTAAATACAAGCTGAATCAAATACCACCTACCCCTGTGCCATCCACAGTGTTCACATGAGCACTGACAGCCGCGATGAGCAGCAGACTAAAATGCAGGATTGCTATAGGGTAGCCATGACCTTGTGTCCTCTATTTGAACATGTCCACCCTTTGATGATGATGATGATTTATTGTGTATACACTGCCCATCTGGCTGGGTTTGAAGGGCTCTCCAGTCCAAACCCACTTTCAGCACAAATAAATAATGACAACGATAATTTCTATATAGTCATACCTCTAGTTGCATTAGGTTCATGTTGCGGATTTTCGGGTTGCGAACGCAGCAAACCCGGAAGTGTATACTTCCAGGTTTCGCCCCATGCACAGAAGCATTCTGCATGCTTTGCGCATGGACAGAAGCGCTCTATTGCACTCTGTGCTTGTGCAGAAGCGCTGCTCTAGTTGTGGACTTTTCGGGGTGCAAACGGCACCCCGGAATGGATCGTGTCCGCAACTAGAGGTACCACTGTAGTTGGAAGCGACCACAAGAATCATCTAGTCCAACCCCCTGCAATGCAGGAATCTTTTTGCCCAGTGTGGGACTTGAACCCACGACCCTGGGATCAAGAGTCTCATGCACTACCAACTGAACTATAAACCAAGTCAGGTTTAAAGTTAATACTGTATGCTAAGAAGGGAGAGCAGGGGCCAGGGCAAGCACACAAGGACCACCGGGACACACGTCTCCCTTGCTGTGGTGAGTTGTATTGCATTTCTATTTCACTTGCAGCCGTGATTCCCAAATTTGCATCTATTCCTATAAATTAGCAAGTGTAAGTTTTATGCAAAAATCTGTGTCCTCTTTCTCCAATTTCACGTTGCATAAATGTCCACTCTAAATTGCTTGCGACACAGACATTGGGCCTCTGCTTTTGGTGCCAGTGCTTTTTGTGGCTAGAGCAAAAACGTTCTGCCCTCTCCCATAATACCATAACCTGGGCTCATCTAATAAAATTGCTTCTGGCAGCACACTCAGGGTGTGCAAAATAAAGTACTGCCTTCATGCAGCCTGTGATTAACTTACGGAACTCTCTGCCACAAGATATGAGGGTGACTAGTAGCTTGGATGGCTTTAAAGGGGAGAATAGATATATTTGCAGAGGAGGGTTGGGCTACCGGTGGCTGTTAATCATGACCACTTAATAAATCCTTCATGTTTTGAGGTACCGTGCCTCTGAATATCAGCTGCTGAAGGCTATTTCGTTCATGCTCTGCTTGTGGCCTTCTCAGAAGCATTAAATTAGCCTTTGACAGATGGATGGTGCTGAACTAGGTAGGCCTCTGTCTTGATCCAGGAGGTCTCTTCCTATGTTCTCACATCCTCTGTCTATTTTGCATCCTAGGAACAAGTTGGGGTCTTTGCTGAATGAGATTGAGAGGCACCTGCATGGAGGGCTGTCAAAGATCATCTAGCAATGCTGCTCCCTCACACGTACTTGAACTTTCTTTCTGGCCTCTGGCCTTGATTTTGCAGATGGGTACTGTAGCCGGGAGCGTCTGTCCCCAGAGATTTACGAAGAATCCGAAACTGACCCTGGTGCAGAGGAGGTTTCCACGCGGATCTTCGTTGCCCTTTTCGACTACGACCCACTGACCATGTCTCCCAATCCTGATGCGGCTGAAGAGGAGCTCCCGTTTAAAGAAGGGCAGATTATCAAGGTATGGTCTGTGAAGCAGAAGCGGAGCACACTCATGCAGGATTGGGGCTAGAACCAGTTATGGCTGCTACCCGTGGGGGCCAGTCTGTGAGGGCTGAAGGGGCACCACCCCGCCAACCAGAATGTGCATTCAGCCAGCCCTCCCTTGCCTGCTCTCCTACGCACAAGCAGTACATGGGATGCCCTTGGCTGTCACATTCCACCTTTGAACCACAGAATCATGGAATTGAAGAGTTGGAAGGGAGCCTGAGGGCAATCTAGTCCCACCCCCAGCAATGCAGGAATCTCAACTGAAGCAGCCATGGCAGATGGCCACCCAACCACTGCTTAGAAACCTCCAAGGTGTCAGGTTTCAGGGAATCAGCTTCCTTCCGCCTTGGCAGCAGATAAGCAGAACAAAGGAAAAGGAGTCATCTTACCAGTTAGAATCTTTAATAATCACAGTGAGACACAACAGAACACATCTCTCTAGAATGGCGGTGCTCCCATTTAAGGTTTACTCCCCTTGCATCCCTATTAATCTACATCACTCCTACGTCTTGTAACCTTGTGCTGTCTGTGCTTTCTGTTTGGAGACTTTCTGAGCCCTTCTAGATGGGGGTGGGGAAGGAATGCTATCCAGTGACTGTAAATCTGTTAACCCTCCCTCTCCCAGCGTTTCTTCTCCTAGCTGTTCCCCATCCAGTATTTCCCAGCTTCTGCCTTCTGAACTATGCCCCTCTGCAAACCACTGTTCCAAATCTATACTGTCCTCCTGCTCCTGGGGAGATTTGGGGTTGGAGGGAGGTGGCGGCTCCCACCATGCCTCCTCAGCACAGTGCCTGACACAAGGAAAGAAAGTCCACAACTTTCCAAGGGAGTCCCGTCCCACTGTCAAACACTGTCAGAAAGTTCTTCCTGGTGTTTTGTCGGAATCTCCTTTGGTCTCTGTGCGAACCATTGTAGAATTCAGCAGGAGGGAGGAGGATGTTGGTGTTGGGACAGGACTAGAATTAGTTGGCTCTGCAAAGAGGTTGAGGGAACCTTTTTTTTCATATGTGGTGGACTTGTAAAAGGGTAAAGATTGGGAAATGATCCATAACGA
Source organism: Podarcis siculus (assembly GCA_034642415.1). NCBI lineage: Eukaryota > Metazoa > Chordata > Lepidosauria > Squamata > Lacertidae > Podarcis > Podarcis siculus. Next base: position 2,457,092 of record JAXCMG010000019.1, on the reverse strand, counting down.
ATTGAAAAAAAATGTTTAAAAGTACTTCCCTCCAAAAAAACCAGAGTCCTTTCTGTTGGGGATAATTCAGACTGAAATTCCCAGGTGTCAGAAAAGGTTATTTATGTATACCACTACTGCGGCCCATGTTTGGTTAGCCCAAAAATAAAAAACAATTGAGGTCCCAACTAAAGAAGAATGGCAACTTAACAGAATATGCACAGCTTGCAGACTTAACATATAGAATAAGAGAACAAGAAGAAAATGCGTTTAGAGAAGATTGGAAAACGTTTATTTAATATATGGGAAATGACTGTGTACAGCTGAAAACACTGGCAGAACTGAGATAAATTCAACAGTGTAAATAAGTTATGGTGGTTGTAATTATGGAATACTGAATGGTATAGTTTCTGTGAAATATGCAGGGATTTATGATATGTAAAATGAACCCTGGAAAGAGAAGGAGGGACCAGTCATTGATATCTTAAGAGTATATAAATGAGTACTTTGAACTGTAAAACAGTCATCTGCTGTTTGGGCTTCTTGCTTTCCACTCCACCAGTCCCACTGGCCGGTCCTTGGAAGGCGAGGAGACCACCAGCAGATGGTGCCAGAGCCAGCAGTAGGCAGAGCCAGCCGATTCTAGTTGTAGAACTCCCTCCCCACAGAGGTGCTTTTGCCACCTTCATTGTACAGCTTTTGGAGAATGCTGAAGACACACTTTTTTACTCGCCTGGTGTTGGACATTTGAGGTGCATGTTTATAGGACCCTCCTTTTGTAATTTTAAGTTGTTTGAACAGTCTTTAATATTGTGCAGTATTGTTTTAATTGTGGTAACCTACCTTGGGACTTTAAACCACAGAGCCTAGGGCTTGCCGATCAGAAGGTCGGCGGTTCGAATCCCCTCAACAGGGTGAGCTCCTGTTGCTCAGTCCCAGCTCCTGCCAACCTAGCAGTTCAAAAGCACGTCAAAGTACAAGTAGATAAACAGATACCACTCCAGCAGGAAGGTAAACGCCGTTTCTGTGTGCTGCTCTGGTTGGCCAGAAGCAGCTTAGTCATGCTGACCACAAGACCCAGAAACTGTACGCTGGCTCCCTCAGCCAGTAAAGCGAGATGAGTGCTGCAACCCCAGAGTTGTCCACGACTGGACCTAATGGTCAGGGGGTCCCTTTACCGTTACCTTTACCTTGGGACTTTAGGAGGAAAACTGGGAAATTTGTTGTTGTTGTTGTTATTTTTAAAAAGTTATTTATATCCCGCCCAGCTGGCTGGGTTTCCCCAGCCACTCTGGGTGGTTCCCAACATCATCATCATGATCATCAAGCGATAAAACATCAAACATTAAAAACTTCCCTAAACTGGGCTGCCTTCAGGTGCCTTCTAAAAGTCAGATAGTTGTTTATTTCCTTGACAAACAAGCAACAAATAACAAACAAACTTCAGAAATGCCTAACTGCTTGGTCCAACTGAGTAAGTCATTTGTTTGTTTTCTCATCCCTGATCAACATCAGGTGTACGGCGATAAAGACGTTGATGGATTTTACCGGGGGGAAACCTGCGCGAGGCTGGGCCTTATTCCTTGCAATATGGTCTCTGAAATCCAAGCCGACGATGAAGCTATGATGGAGCAGCTTCTGAAGCAAGGGTTCCTCCCTCTGAACACCCCTGTGGAGAAAATAGGTAAGGGAGGCCACCTGTAGCTGTCATCACGCCGTTGGGACTCTGTCTGCAACAGTTGTAGAAATGCTCCCCAGTTCAGCAGTAGGCCTGCGGTCAAGTAGGATAAATCTGCCCAGAATCAGATTACTGCATAAGCCAAGGGTAGGGAACCTCTCAACCCAAGGGCCGCATTAGGTCCTGGGGGCCAAGGCCAAAGTGGGCAGGGCAGCAAAGCCTATTTGGCCTTTGCACAGTTGACTGGTTTTCACACGCACATCTCGCTAACTGAAGTGCTAGGCATTACCCAGAGTTCAAGGACACATTCCAGTCAGGCAAAACCACTTTGGGTGCCAAGGAGGGTCTGTGAGGGGTGTGGCCTCAGGAGGAGACTACCGAGTTCCAGATAGAGAGACCTGGGGGGTTGGCCTTTGGTCTTTGGCCTTGAGGCTCCCCATTCCTGGTGAACACAAATAAGGGCTAAGAAAACTTAAATAGAAATGTTTGTTCCCCCCTATTGAGACCTTTAAAACACAACCACTGCCAACAATTCATCGGTTCAAAGATGTCAATCTTCTGAATGGTTGGAGTCTGCATGGCATGTTCTGCATTTCCGGTTGGTCTGGGTCACCCTGCTTGTTGTTCCCATTGGAGACCCTTGCCTGCAGCTCTGAGTCATCACCAGAATCGCACAATATTCTGGACCAGGCAGGTCATCACTGTGTAGGAAACAGAAGTAGTCTTCAGAATAAGCTCAGGTTCAAAAACTAGAGAGGCAAAGGGCCAAATTAGATGTAATGTTAATTGCTTGGTAACATGCACATTCTTCAGTTATGTAAATAGCAGCTGTGGGACAGCCTGAGCTGTCTCAGGACTATGGGGGTGTTAACTTTCTGTCCTCCCCACACTGCACCCTCCCCAAGGGAGCACCCAAAAGAGCTTTCCTTGGAAGACAATCAACAGCTTCCATCTATTTTTGTCAGCAGATGTGGAAAGAAGCTGGCTGCACACACTTAAAGCACCTGACCTCCCCCCAAAATCCCGGGAACTGTAGTTCACTTCTCACGGGGATACATTCCCAGCACCCTTGGCAAACTACAGTTCCCAAAGTTCTTTTTGGCAGGAGAGCGAGCAGTGCTTCGAATGCATGGGTTCGCTGCAGCTGCTTATTTAGAAAACAAAAATTGTGCGCCTTCCATGCAGCTAATGTAGTGGCTAGTTTGGCCAGGAACCTTAGGTTTTTGTTGTTTCAAAGGAAGTATAATGGTTTAACTCCTTTGACCTGAAAGGGGTTTGAGGAGGTGGGTTGGAATCTGATTTTTATCCTCTGTTGTTCATGTTGGGGTCTCCTTTGATCCTGAGGACGTGGAAAAGCAAACCAACCCCTTAACCATGCTGGATTACACCACCCTCAGTGCAGCAATGGCTCTGTGATAAAGACAAACGCATGGGGTGGTTAAAATGAACTCAGGAGGTGCTGCATTGCCACCCATCTGGTCTCGGTTCTTGAAAGTCCACATTTTGAAAGTGCGGTACCTTCCTTCTTAACAGCTTCATATCTTCTCTTCTTTTGTTTGTTCTTTTCCCGAAGTCAACTGCAACCGTTTCAAAGAGAGCTCACACTCTGCACACCGCAGGTCCAGAAAGTCCAAAAGAGGTCTGTGCTTAAAACCAACCAACTAACCAACCAACCAACCCCCAACCCAACAACTTGATTCAAGCTGTTGACGAAGCAAAGTGCTTTGAGCTGGCTTGTTTGATACTCCTTTTAGGCATCCCATCAGATACCAGCAGCAGAAAGGGTGTTCCTCACCTGTAAAATGTGAGCATTCATTAGGTGCCCCTGGTCTGGTCATCGTGCAGCTTTGCCGGCTACTTTTAAGAGTTCTGAGTTAGAATCTTTTGCCCAACGTGGATCTTGAACCCACAACCCTGAGATTAAGTGCCTTGTGGAGAATGGAGTTCCGCAGAGCTTTTCTGCTGGTCCCCCTCTGCCCCTAGGGGTTGGGTACACTCAAAGCTGGGCAGCAGAAGATTTTGTTGTTCTTCTGCTGCTAAAGCCTCCCTTACCTAGGTTGTTTCTGTGGTGACGGTGGGATAGACACAAGGGAGTGCTGCCTCTTCCATTTCCACCGCCCAAGGCAGCTGCCTCACCCTGCATCATGGGTGGGCCGGCTCTGGCAGGAAAATCAATCATATGGTCTTGTAAGCAATTCTCCAATTGTCTGGGGGGGGTGAGGAAGTTTGGAAGCTACTGGCCTAGAATATCCCCCACAGAATTCCACAGTAGAATCAGAGAATTGAAGAGCTGGAAGGGACCTCGCAGGTCACCTACCAACCCCCTGCAATGCAGGAATCACAACCAAAGGGTCCCTGACGGATGGCCAGCCCACCTCTGTTTTAAAGAAGCCTATAGTGAAGGGAGGGACGCTGGTGGTGCTGTGGGTTAAACCACAGAGCCTAGGACTTGCCGATCAGAAGGTTGGCGGTTCGAATCCCCGCCAACTTAGCAGTTCGAAAGCACATCAAAGTGCAAACAGATAAATAGGTACCACTCCAGCAGGAAGGTAAACGGCGTTTCCGTGCGCTGCTCCGGTTCGCCAGAAGCGGCTTAGTCATGCTGGCCACATGACCCAGAAGATGTCCCCGGCTCCCTCGGCCAATAAAGCGAGATGAGTGCTGCAACCCCAGAGTCGGCCACGACTGGACCTAATGGTCAGGGGTCCCTTTACCTTTATGGTGAAGGGAAGTACAGCACCTTCCAAGGTACACTGGCCTTCATCAGACCTGTTGATGTTGGTAAGGACTCCCTGATGATAAAAAGTGTGGGATTTTTTCTGTACTACTCTGGAGATGTTGGGCAGCGGGCAAGGAGGGCAAATTAAGCCCTGAAGCTGCCTCCTTTCCACTGCCAGAGAAGGCCTTCTACATTTTCACCAAGCACTGATCACATCCACAACCATAAGGAATAGACTTTTTTCTTTAAGTAAATGGAAACTGAGATTTCTTAGAATGTAATTAAATAAATAATAGGTTTCAAAAGATGAATATTTGGAATACACACAGCCCTGGGGAAAGTCTTGAGGCTTAGCAGGTTAATCCCATGTACCCCGCCAGAATCATAAGGTATAACCATCAGGATCCATAGAACTGTGTAGGGTGGTTTTGTTGTGTGTTGTCAAGGGACTGCTGATGAAAGCAACACAAGGTATACGCACCTGTGGCTTCGTGGAACTACTTTCATTCTTCTTTTGGATCCTGGTCTGCATCTTCAAGGGAGGCAGCTCTTTCAGAGCAGGGTCAACACAAGATGTGATGAGAAAAGGAGTCTTTAAACTCGCAAACCCTCTCCTTCATTTGAGCATCCTCCCCCCAGTCCCTATTTTCCTGCATCCTTTGCACAGCTGAGACTGGTTATTTTTCTCCATCATTCATGAAAGTGCTACAACCAGCACCTTGCACCAGCTGAAATAGTGGTTCAGCTCCAGGGAAAAACAACCTGACTTCTTGTTCCAACTTGGGAATCAGTTTTTGTGCATCTTTAAAAGGGATCTGGTGCCTCTTAAAAAGGCTGTTCAGAGATGTTTAGGGCTGCCTTGACATCTACAGGGACCAGAGCTCAGTTGCTAGCCAAACCAAGATTTAAGCTTTTTTCCAGCTGTGACTTGAGTCTCCTCCAAAGAAATGCCAGCTCCCAGGTGGTGTGGTGCGATGCTATACATTCCTTTCTTTCTTACAAAAAATGTACCAATCCCAAACGTTCTTCATCCTCGATGTTCTTGGTGCATCAGAGTCCCTGTCCCAAGTTCCCTTTCATCAGTTTTCATACTGTTCCCCACTATCTCTGCTCCAAAGCATCCTTCATGAGATACTGATGCTAAACAAGCATGGTTTTCCTTTGCCAGTTGCAAGGACCATGCCCCATTCATGTCATTTGGAAGGCCATTCCAGAACTTTCCCTGAGAAATGTTTAATGTCGGTGTCTAAACATTGCAGCTTTTGCTCAAACCACGTTTGCTCTTGTCGCTCATTGAGAACATGTGTATGTTTGTGGTGTAAATAATTTTTCTGTTACAGCAGAGAGTGGCATGAAAGGTCTTGAAGGAGCCTTCGTTCTTCTACCAGGCAAAGGTGTTAACAGGATCTATTTGCAGAGGCTTAAGATGAATTTAGAGCGCTGCCTTTTAGCTTCAGTTTAGTGGTAGCTTCCCACCACCATTGGTGCACCCGTGAACCACTTGTGGTTCTTTCCAATTCTTGAAGACTACAAGCATATGTTGTAAGCTGCTATATGGGGGGCATCATCCTGGCCACTATGAAAACAGGATCCTGATATAGACTAGCCACTGGCCTGATCCAGCTCTTCTTGTGTTCCTATGTTCTTCTACCCTCTGTTGCTAAGTCAGGAGAGCAGTCCATTTGGCAGAAGTGGTTTGGATACAGATGAAGTCCCTGTTGGTCTGTACCAGCCTTTGCCAACCTTGTGCCCTCCAGAGGCTTTGGACTACAACTCCCAAAAAGGCCAGGAGGGTACCAGGTTCGCAAAGGCTGATCTGAACAGCACTATCAAAAGGCAAAGCCAGCCTCAGAGTTAGAAACTATTTCATTGTGTCCATTGTAAAATCAGTGACTTGCTAGCAAACAAGGTCTCAAGTGGGGTGGCTCCCTTGTTTATGTCAGAGTTGCATAGTGGTGATATATATTTAAAAGTAACTGTGATAGCTTCTCCTCCCTTTGGCTGGAACAGAAAGGAACAGGAGGAGCGGCCGTCAGCCTGCAGCATCGACCAGGAGAATGGTGGCACTATATGACTACGACCCAAGGGAGAGCTCTCCTAATGTTGACGTGGAGGTACGCATTGAAGCAAACCAAAAAACCCTTCCTTCTAACCTGATTGATACATGGATACAGAAAGAATTCAGTCCTTTGAGGATGGAGGGGGGTAGCCAGCTTGGTGTCTGGGACTGGCTGGACACAGAGGAGTGGTGGCTGGGTGCTGAGAAGTGGGCACCAGCAGAAGCGGAGGTGGAGACTGACTTGGAAGAAGGGATCCGTGATCTGGGGGGACCATGATCTAGGAGACGAGAGTCAGACGCAGGAGGGGGCTGCAGGATTGGAGAGTGAAGAATCCAGGGCTTCCCCACCTCTTCCTCCTGTGCCTACCTCTCCTGCTCCCCTGTCTCCCAGGACCAGGAGAGGAATGAAGCGGGAGGAGCAGGTTGCATGCAGGCACAGTCTCCATCTGCTTGCACGCAGACATGTAAGCCCGAGGTTGGGGCCTCCCTGTTGTGCCCACCCAGGAGTAGCTGAGACACGTAGGACTGTTAGACATGCCTTTTCCTAACTTGTAAGTGTACCGTATTTTTCGCTCCATAAGACTCACTTTTCCCCTCCTGAAAAGTAAGGGGAAATGTGTGTGCATTTTATGGAGTGAATGCAGGCTCCATGGCTTCAGGGATAGCCGCCCGAAACCTCCGGAGTGCAGCGAGAGTGCTCCCGCTGCACTCCGGAGGCTTCGGGCAGCTATCCCTGAAGCCAGGAGAGCAAGAGGAGTCGGTGCACACCGATCCCTCTTGCTCTCCTGGCTTCACTTTGCTGGAGAGGCACTGCACAGCATTCCCTCTCTGCGCAGCGCCCCTTCAGCGAAGCGGGAGGAGAAATGGAAGGGGCTCCGTTTCTCCTGCCGCTTCGCTGAAGAGGTGCTGCGCAGAGAGGGAGAGAATTTTTTTTCTTGTTCTCCTCTAAAACTAAGTGCGTCTTATGGTCAGGAGCGTCTTATAGAGTGAAAAATATGGTGCATTTGACAATAAAGAGTTTGTTCCTCACTCTGGACATTGCTTGCCTGACGGCACTTTGACACTTAGTGCCTTCCAGATGTTGCTGGAATTCAGTACCCATCATCCCTGACCACTGTGTATCATGGTTGAGGTTGATGGGAGTTGTAACGTAAAACAAATGGAGGGTACCACATTGACTACCACAGATTCAGGGGCTGGGGGCTGGTTTTTGCCTTCTCTGATGAGAACTGCAGTCCAAAATAATCATGGCACTTACACTGGAAGCACCAGGGAGACCAGTGGTCCTCCAGGTGCTGTTAAACTCCAGCTCTCAGCCCTAGGCAGCCTTGCCAGTGGTCAGAGCCAAGGATGGGGGAGAAATCAGGTTCAGTTCACATTTGAAGCCAAGCCAATCGAAGTTGCATTTCCCAGTATGAGAACTGCAACACAGCCCTCCTTCAAAATTTGCACCCATCCAAACTGCGTGGTGCAATTCCCCAACCAACCAACTGATTACAAATTGCATAAATTTGGGGGTAGGGACATTGGGAAAAGATGGTGTTGTTTTCACTAACACAACAAAACTGCATTTTTTTAGGGGAAACTCTTTTTATAGAGAAATTTGCACTGAAATTCTGAAGAATTTTCATGGTTGTTTTTTAAAAAAACCAAAACCAACCTCAGATTGCTTCAAAAATAAGTGTGCAGAACTGAATTTAAGATTTTTTTAAAAAAGAACTTGCTCCTATTAAAATGAATTCCCACTCAAAATTACTTCCTTATGACCAGGTATAGCATAAGGCATAGACTTCAACAGGTTTCAGATCAGGGACTCACCTGCAACATCACCTAATACCATAGAACCAGCTTTTAATGTCTTGCCAAAAACCTGAAGAGAGAGTTGGTACACCAGCATGAGAAAAACTCTCCCTTAGAATTTCTTCTTCTACACAGGCATTAAAATTAAAGGAGCTCCTTCTGCCAGTGCACCTCATCTGCTCCCTCTTTCTCTTTTCCCCCTTTTCTTTAAAAGTATACTAAACAGAAAAGGGAAAGATGGAACATTGGGTTTTCTACCTGCAATAAAGATGCTGTGCTACCGAGTTCTATCCCATGTCTGTTCTGACATTCCTCCTCCCCCCGTGCGTATATGTGCTTGCTAGTTCAGGGTTGCACTTTGTGCATCTGATGAAGTGAAACTCTGGCCTGCAGCAGCTCATGTCAGAATAAACCTTAGTTTTTAAAGGAACCCCAAGACTCGTCTTGTTGTTTGCTGCATTAGACTAATGTAAAAAGACTTCTGGAAATAGTGTCAGCAGAAGATACAGTCACCTCACCAATAATAAACAGAGGTGCTGCTAGATATCCATCATTTATTATTATTAATATCATTATTAGTAGTAGTAGTATACCGCCCTATATCCAAAGGTCTCAGGGTGGTTCACATAAAAAGATCACGGTATATAAAATAAATATAAAAGCAATAATCTAATAATACTTCCCCCAGAAGAGCCACATTTTAAAAGGGTATGGGATGTTGATCAGGTCAACCAAAGGCCTTGTCAAAAAGGAAAGTTTTTGCCTGGTGCCTAAAGGTGTATAATGAAGGCACCAGGCAAACTTCTCTGGGGAGAGCATTCCACAGATGGGGAGCCACTGCAGAAAAGGCCAGTTCTTGTGTTGCCACCCTCTGGACCTCTCAAGGAGGCGGCACACAAAGTAGAGCCTCAGAAGATGATCTCAGGGTCTGGGTAGGTTCATATGGAAAGAAGTGATCCTTGACGCAGCTTCAAAAACTGAACCCTGCTCTTTGCAAAACCTGGTGATGCTGTCCTTTATTCTCTTTCCACAGGCTGAGCTAACATTTTGTACAGGAGACATTATAACAGTCATTGGAGAAATTGATGAAGATGGCTTTTATTATGTAAGTGTCCTGTTTATTTCTTTCCACTGCTCTGCTCCAGTTGCAGTATCGCGTCCATTCATTGGCTGCAAACCCTCTTCCACTCAGGGTGTTGCAAACCAATAACAGCCTTTTTCTTTTTCAAGAGTGCTCCTGGAACCAGAGAGCCTTCCTTGCCTTTGTATACACCAGCAAGAGCAGACTAGTTAGGCTCTTTTTCCAATCAAGGCCCCAGATACAAAAACAAGAAGCCCCCCCCCCCCCGCCGCCACCCCCCCAAAAACAAGCTACAGTTCAAATCCAGCAGGAACTTGTAGAACAGAGCGGAAACAGCTGCAAATACCAGAGGACAGCAAACACACCTACTCAGTCAAGTCAGGTCTAATACAAGAACCAAGTTTCAGCCTAGTGCCGTGAATGACCCAACATTCAGGGCTTGCTTGAGAAGCCTCCTTGGCCGAAGGCATCCCACATGGTGGATCCCAAAACTAGAGAGGCCCTGCTCCTTAGATCTGTGTCTTGGTTCCCTGAGATTCCCCAGGGTTTGCTTCCTTTGGGATGAGGCAGAGCAGAGACCATGTCTTCTCTAGGATATGTGGTTCATTTACACATATATATAACCTGAGCCTATGATGGAGAGGTTCACATCAGGTCTTGTTTCTCCCAGAGCCCGCAGCCTTGGATTCAAACAGAAATCAATCATGGCACACTCTCCTGCTTCCCAGCTTGCTACTTTGCTTCCAGCTCACACAAACATCTCTCCACTGTCCTTTTAACTATCCTAGTTGAGGCAGCCACCCATTTGTCCTCTGACACAGGTCCACTTCCTTTGTTTCCTTGTTGGCCCATTGCCAGGACACTGGCTTGGTTGTTTCAGGAATTTGAATCCTTGATTCAAGGAAGTGATTTTGGTGAATCCAGCAATTAGGAGGATCTCAGTATATCCACGGACGTGGGTGGCGCTGTGGGTTAAACCACAGAGCCTAGGGCTTGCTGATCAGAAGGTCGGCAGTTCGAATACCCGTAACTGGGTGAGCTCCCGTTGCTCGGTCCCTGCTCCTGCCTTACCTAGCAGTTCGAAAGCACGTCAAAGTGCAAGTAGATAAATAGGTACCACTCTGGAGAGAAGGTAAACGGCATTTCTGAGTGCTGCTCTGGTTCGCCAGAAGCGGCTTAGTCATGCCGGCCACATGACCCGGAAAAACTGCAGACAAACGTCGGCCAATAAAGCGAGATGAGCGCCACAACCCCAGAGTTGGCCATGACTGGACCTAATGGTCAGGGGTCCCTTTACCTTTTACAGTATATACACAACCCTGAATTTGGAGGTGCACACTGAGCCAAGGTCTAATATTTTCATAAGGGGATACATATCCTGGAGAAGTAGCTTCAAGGCAGAGTAGCAAACTAATGAGTTAGTCACAGTACTTCAGTAATCTACCCATTTGATCATCCGCCACTTTTAACTTTCTACATTATTTACCTTTTCATATGGATCTTCTGCGATTCACTGTGGTTTGCTCATCAGCGAGAAAGTAGTGTTAATGGCTCACATGGCTCTGAAAACCTTGATTCTAACTAAGGTTTGCTAGTTTATCACTGGGGGATCAAGGAAAAAGAAGGGAAGCAGGAACACTCCATCCCAGCTGGTTATTACAATTTGAAATTAGGGCTGGGAGGGAAAGTAGGTTTGGTTTCCGTTTTCATATGAACCTACCTAATTCAGTTCCTGAAACAACCCACAAATCAAAAGTACACTTCTTCAAATTTTAACACGCAGTCCTAATGAATGGATATCCTGTTATGGATGCTTTAGCTGAGATTCCTGCATTGCAGGGGGTTGGACTAGATGACCCCTGGGTCCCTTCCAACTCTTAAGAGTCTATGAAAATTAAAATGCATATATGAGCAAAGATGCTCATAAAATGCAAAAAAGGGAAGTATTTATTGCAAGAATGGCATACCAAAATGCTGCTGGATTTTCACGAGGACTTAAAAAAAATGCAAACCAATGCAGAAATGTGGAGAACTGGGCTTAACACTGGGGGAAATGGGAAACCGAAAAGTCAGATTCATGTATCCCTACTTGTAACTAACAACCGATACCTACCTTCCCTTGTTTCTCGCTCCCTCCCAGTACATTTCCCTTTTGGTCCGTGTCTTTGACCTTGTAAGCCTGACGGTCTGTCAGCTATTTTGGAAACCATTTTTGGAATTTGTGGATATTTTTTGGCAAGGAAGATTTCTTTAAGTAAATATGGATTATCACTTCCCACCTCACCCGCTTACATTCCAGGGCGAACTTAATGGCCAGAAGGGTTTGGTTCCTTCAAACTTTCTTGAAGAAGTGCCTGATGATGTAGACGTCTACTTGTCTGATGCCCCAGCACGATATACTCAAGATACGCCAATACGTACGAAAGCAAAAAGGGTAAGCAAGCATTGAAAAAACAAAAACACATTTATTTTTTCTTTGGTTCTGTTTCCCCCCCCCCCCCATATTTCATATCAGATTTAGTTATGAGTATCATCTGTCAACATTTTTAAAATCCATTTTTTTGTTTTTAGGACATGCTGCGGGGGAAATGCCAATAAACACAGAAATAACTTGTTCTTCCACTAGTGTGTATAATAGTATCACGAGCATTTAGCTACGAACCATTCGTTTTGTGTTTGGTTCATTGCAATGCAAGCTTAGCTTTTCAAGCGTTTTTCTGCCTTGCAATTATTTAACAGCTGCAGAATATAGGTATGCTATAGTGTTAAATGCAACACAGAACAAGGGGGTGGGGGGAGGGAAGGGACATGCTCTAGCAAGCTTGCGTAGACCATAAACTCAAACCATTCAAAGTCCTCACCCAAACCCCGCTGCCAGCAAGTATCCCACAAAGGTGCCCATCTCTGAAAAGTATTCATGTGTAGTATCTCACTTCTGTCTTCTTTCATCACTGCAGTTTTTATATATTATATTTTATGTATATTTTTATTTCTTTGCTCATCTGCTTGGGAACAGAAGAAGAGTGTTCATTTCACACCTTAAAAAAAGGCAATGTAGCCTTCACGTAAGTGAGCAACTGAAGATACCAGTAAAAATATCAATTCAAGCTAGCTGGCATTATCTAATGCAGCCGTCTTAGCACCTAAATGTGCAGAGAGAGAAATATGTCTCCAAAACCATTAGCCCTGGTTGGTTGCAGACTTTCCTTCGATGTACTTTTTTTCCCCTCCTTTTTATTTTTCTAAAAAAAAATATATTCTCAACTTCTAGGGTCTATATAGTCATAAAATGTCAACAGAATTGACTTATCTCACTGTTTTCTTCCTCCTTGTATTCAGGGCTCATGTTCGTAAAAAAAAAAAAAAAGTTTTAACATTTGGAACATATTTCTTACTGGACGTATTGTTTGTTTGCATAAAAAAGTGTTCCTAGTGTCTAATTCCAAAGAGAAGCTGCATATTGCATTGTTAGCCAATCTGGGAGGAAAGCCCCCCACCTCCAGGAGAGGGAGGGGGTAAAAGCACAAAACAGACCCACCCTTGAAACACTGTAAGCAGATCAGTATGGTAGATTAAAAGAAAGGGGCATGGTTGTATCTGAGAACACATTAACCTCAAATATCTGCTTCAACTGTTTGCCTTAAAAGTTCCTCTGCTGGTCAATGATACCCCAAGTTTGCCTATGGCAGTATCTTCTCCATAGTCATCATTCAATAAATAATAATAATGCAAACTCTCCAATAGCACAGTCCTACACCCATGTTTGCAAAGCACTCGGCGGCTCTTTGGTTTATCAATGCAATAACAGTTGACAGAGACATGCAGCTCAAACCCATGAATGAATGCATTAGAGCTCAATATATATATATGGTATCTTCAGGTGTACGTTGGGGGTGCTTCTACGAAGTGGTTCTTTTTTGTTTTCTTCATTAGACAAAGACCTTGATTTGAGATCAAAGTAAGCTTGTGACCTCTTTTCTTCAATTTCAGTTCCGTTCATTAAACTGAGCCTGATCTAGATTTTCTGGATACAGTGGGGACCACGCAAGTGTCATAGCTGCCAGAAAGAATTGGTGGCCGGCTTATAAGCATTAAGCAAGCACTGCGACTGGTGTGGTCACTCACAAGATTTCACTCTCGAATGACTTTCATACATATCAATGCACTCTGTGCAAGGAAGTATCCATTCCCCGTACCAGCCATTTTACAAGAAATCCTGTTGTATAAAAAGTATTACTACCATCGAAGGTCATAAAGCTTTCTTTGATTATGATTAAGGTTCATTTTAGCTTTTTTTCTTTCAACCAGTGTGCCATCTTATAAAATATGTATATACAGTATTGCTTTTCTTAAAAAAAAAAGTGTCCAATGGATCTCAAAAATTAAAGGGGGGGGGGGAGCCTCTGATTATATTATCTCCACAACTGGCGATTCCCTGTGGAAACTGGCTGGTGTATATATAGAACTTGGCATTTGTAGTACTTAGTGCAATTTTCTCACGTGCTCAGGGTCACCAAGAGTACCACAATGTGAAAAGGCAATTTTAATTTGGGCCAAAATCCAGTTCTGAGTCACCCGGTTAAAATAAGCAGTGCAATTTATTTTACCAAAACAAAACCCCCCCCACAAATTCAACCCTTCAGCTGTATATGCTGTTTTTTCTCACTACTTTGGTAAATTAGCTAAATCTGTTGTGTGGCATACTTTAAAGGAAAAAAAATGGATTGTCCAAAAAAAAAAATTAACAAAAAAATGTTACCGACTTTCTTGTTGTTTGGCTTTCATTCAGTAAACTGTAACAATGTACCTACTAGGTTCCTCCTGAGAATACAGGTACATCACCAAGGAGAGCACCATCCCCCACAGTCCATCTCCATACGGGGTCACCTACGTCATCTGTGGGTTCTGGTAGTCCCGGGCGAGGCAGGGAACTGTCCTCGAAAAAGAAAAAGGGGCTGATTTCCAAAGGAAAGAAACTTCTGAAAAAGCTTGGTGCAGTGAAATGATTTCGTGTTCATCTGGACAACCTATAAAGCTTCAGATCTATGTATTTTCTTTTTCTTAACAAAATAAAATGATTAAAAACTTCAAAAAAAAACTAGGGCTTTCATGACTATTCTGAGCCTCTTTCTATAGAGAACCTGGCCATTTCCTAGCACATTCCGACATCAGCAGAAACATCTCTGACTGGTTTGGTGTCAAGTTCCTTAAATCAGATGGCAAGGAGGGGAGGGAGGGGGAAAATATCAACGTGGCATTCTTACTAAAAAGCACAGTGTTGCCAACATGCATTTTTAAAATATATATATATAAAGGGAAGACTGAAGGGATTGAGGAACATCACAAGAATCAACCATCTTACAAGGCAACTCTCTTCCAGCCAACAACTTTGGATACATTTTGGTACGTTTCCCTCCCTTAAAGTGGAGAAAGAAAATCTTGTTCTTTGATCCCTCTTCTGCCGTTTACCCACAACTTTACACATAAATGGTCTTGAAACTCCTAGTTTATTCCGCCTTGATGTTTGCCTTATTAATGCACAAATGATTTGTACTGTCTAAACTATACAGCGTATACTTTGTATGTACTGTGTATTCAACTGTCTTTCCATCCTTCACCAAGACATTGGTAATTTTAAAAGATCAAGTAATTGGTGTTGCGGACTCCGTTCAATGTCCAATGTAATTCCTGGGAGTCTGAAAGTGTTGTGCAAAGATGCATTCTTAAACATCTGTACGAGTTCTGCTTGTCAACCTCTCAAATACATCAAAAGCCAGATTTACTGCATAAAAAAATATTCAGAGAATGCACAGTCAAGCCATTTTAAATATATATATAAATATATTTCTGTAGGTCCTGGCACCAGTAAAGGTTTTGGTATTCCAACAGCCAGATAATTTTTCTAAAAAAAATAAGTATCTTGCAATGCAGTCGAGCTGGACACCATTTTTTTTGGTACTGATCTCAGAAGTATGCTAGACACAAAAGTGAGGAAGTACTACAATGAGAAAGTTGTGTTATTCACTGACCATCGCCAGCAAGAAGTTACTAAAACAGATAAAGATTGCTACGTTTGCCACTACATACTAAGTCCTAATATTGGCACTGTGGTTTGGGAGGGGGGAAAAAAGATTTTAAAAAGCCCTATGTAGTTGATGGCAGGCATATTTGGCTGTTACTCTTTTGTAACTTGTCCATTTGTAAATTCTTTTTACTGTTTATACATACTTTTCAGACTGCCTTTCTTTTTGTAATTGATGGAAGGTTTATAATATGAATGATCAAAGCTTTTCCCCATTGTGTCTTCAAAGAAATATAATGTAAATTCTTGTAAAATAATCTAGTGTGCTAGATTTATGAAATTAAAAGAAAAATACTGGCCTAAATTTGTGGTAAAGTATTGTGTGGGCGTGTGCATGTGTACAGTTGTTCATGTGTAAAATATTTTATATAAATAAATTTGATATTTTGTAGGTTTGTCTTTGTTGCCTCTTTATTGACAAAGTTAGCAAGATGGCAAGCTCTTCCAAGGATTCAGAAACCCCCAAGAGCCCAGTCTCTCTTCTAATACACCCTCCAGCAATGCAGTCATTCTTTTTCAGAGCATCAAGAGCTCATCCCTAGCTACCAGGATCTGTGGTCAGGGATGATGGAAGTTGTAGTCCCAAAACATCTGGAGGGCCGAGTTTGCCTATGCCTGATCAAGAGATTTCGGTTTAAGACAGATTGCCATGCACCCCAGCCCTCTTAAGCAGTACTAACACTATATCCCCCCCCCCCCCGCCCAAATCATGAATGAAATGACTCAAACAAGTCTCTCAGGAATCCATTTTCAGTTTTTCTTGAAGGAGCAAGCCTGGATGCATGTATATACATCCAATGAACAAACAGTGAGGTAAGTAATTCCCACCCATCAAGGGCTGGGACCATTTTCCTTCACACCTATTTACTGCCCTCCAACTGTAGGCATTCCAAACAGACATTAAGCATAAAGGTAAAGCAGACGCTATCAATGCCCACAAGCTAAGCCAGTTGCTGCTGTTTGTTGGCTGGCTGAAACAGCAGAAATAAATCAATTGAACTAAATGGTGCTTCCTACAGAGTAGACATGCATTATTTTACTTTGACCTTGCCATTCATAATTTCCACCATGTGTACAGATGTGTATACCCAACATACATTTAGCTTGGGAAAGCACTTTATGCAGATGAAGACATGAAAGCATTCAATATTTCAAATGAGTGTCAATAGCTCTCTACGATCCTCACTGGTGTTTACAAAAATTTTACTTTTTTCTCCATACCAGATCTGTCAACTCCCAACTCAACCTTTTCTTGCATCCTCCCCACCCCTTTCTTGCACTTAGGCTGCATACAGATTTGCAGTGCAACTTGACAAACACCTACTCAGAAATAAATCCCCTGGAACAAGGTGGTCCAACACAGAGCCCACAGGGCCTTTTGGTGGCACCTGGCAGGGCAGGCAACTGGAAGTGGCTCCTGGGGTGCTTCCCCAGATTTGGAAAGGAGGTGGGAGGGCTCTAGGACCGTGTCTTTCCCAAAGCCCGGCAAGTGCTGCCAGATTTTGAGGTGTCCTTTGGCTTGGTGCCCAGTGTGGGGGACCCAGGTGTGCTGCCCTAAACCTGGCACTACCCACTGCCCACCAGTGCCAGGCAGGAGGGAGTGAAGGGCTAGGGTGAGAGCCACCTCCAAGTCCCGGGAGCAACAGAGACCGGGCAGTGTTGCTGTTTAGTTGGGGGCACTCCTCATGGGCTCTGGTGTGTGTAGGTCAAGGGCCTGCCTGGAGGCCAGAGGAGGTGAATCAGTGGGGTAGGGAGAAGCAGCAGAGATTTGGGGCCATCTGGGTAGGTGGGTGGGTAGGTAGGTAGTTGTGGAAAAACCTGCCTAGTGGGGAAGAACAATCATAGGCTCCTGGTTTTAGATGGAAATAAAACTCTTTAAATCTCCCCCTTGCCAAAGATCTCACACTTAAGCCAAGATTCCTGGGTTTTTCCTCATTTCCGGGCTTTGCATCTACTAATTTGTCAGGTACCCCAAGCTTGTGTATTAAATTTAATAAATATTCGTACTATTAATTGTATATTTATAATTAAATAACATAACCATAATGCAAACTTTAACAATATGCCCTGCAGGTTCTGTGTCAAAGTACTGCTGTGGCCCACTTGGTCTGAGGCTGAACCACCCTGCCCAGCTACAACTTGGTAGGATAAATCTGTTCTGGGGGGGGCTCTTTTGCCTACAATTTCCATGAAAAAGAATAAAGTTATAGCTGCAGTAACATCTAAAGATGTTAATATTTTCCATTATATAGGTCAATGGGGAAGAGCAGAACTTTTGTTTGTCCAATCTGACTTGCTATTTGGATGTAAATTGGATCTGTTAAAAACAGAATGGCTCCAAAACAGGTTGGACGGCTTTCCAACACTACACATACAAGACAAATATTGTGCCCACTACATATTTTAATTGACCCCAATTATTTAATGTAGACCCCAATTATTTAATGGGGACGCAGGTGGCGCTGGGGGTTAAACCACAGAGCCTAGGACTTGCCGATCAGAAGGTCGGCGGTTTGAATCCCCGTGATGGGGTGAGCTCCCGTTGCTCGGTCCCTACTCCTGCCAACCTAGCAGTTTGAAAGCACGTTCAAGTGCAAGTAGATAAATAGGTGCCGCTCCAGCGGGAAGGTAAACGGCGTTTCCATGCGCTGCTCTGAATCACCAGAAGCGGCTTAGTCATGCTGGCCACATGAACCAGAAGCTGTACACCGGCTCCCTCAGCCAATAAAGCAAGATGAGCGCCACAACCCCAGAGTTGGTCACGACTGGACCTAATGGGCAGGGGTCGCTTTACCTTTACTATTTAATGAAGAAACAATTGAGGACTTAAGTCTTCTATTTAAGCTTACTGTGTTCACTCATCCTCCAGAATGAAAAGTACCAATAAATTCAGATTAATGTGTTAACAGTTTATTGAAATGGAAATATATGGTTTGTTAGCAAGAACCATGTTCAAAAAACCAAGTACACTTTATCAAACAAAACATTAACTAAAAATTCATCTTGCTGAAGTCACAAGTAATAGTTTGACATAATACTAAGTGAAACAGCATAGCATGATGAAACCAGCATTTGTTTTTTTAAGCTCCACATTCAAGACATCTCTAAAGGGGAGAAAAATGTCTACGATACAAGTTATCTTCCCATACTGTTCTTCATCCTCTCCTGTAAGATCACAAGTAATAGAGATTCTCTGACAGCGACAAGTTAGGTTCCCTGTGTATGCTCTGACCCACAAGGAAAGCCAGCTTGTGGGCATATTGGCAGGGAGCAGGAACTCTAATAACCCCCTATGGAGAAAACAAACACATTACAGGAGGCAGGTACAGCAAGCTGGTGCCCTCCTCCTAGGCACATCACAAACTAAAAGTTGCACTTTCAAAGGACAAATATGATGAAGAGACAGGGCCTAAGATAGCACAATTATCATCAAAATGTATATCTCATTTAAGCTGCCTCCTCCATTCCTCCTTAATGGAAATCTACCCAGAAATCTCCTTTCTGCTGCCCTCACCAACAGAAGTTAAAAATCAACAAGAATCTAAATAAATATTCTATTGAGAATGTGGCAGAGGGGTGGGGCCAAGTCTCTCCTGTCTCTTCTCAAAAGAATGACTGGAGAACTGTTTTACTTCCAAAGGACCTTATTAATGAGAAATGTCATTTGGCCCCATCTAGAGAAATGCAGTTTGGTCCCAATGGATTTATGCTCATGGCTACAATGTACTACTGATGCTGAGTAATATGATTTTGTGATGGCCCTTGTGTGAGGTTCTGCAAGTAAACAGATTTTAATACATTCTCATTAGTGGCATTCAATCTATCAAAGCCACACATAACAGGATTTCTGAGCTAGCTTGCATGTCACAATAAGTTAGTCTTAAACTGCAGTTTAGCCATCAATGTATCTCTGATGTGCTATGCAGATCCCCATGCAACTTTCTCTGGGTTCAGATTAGATTACAAGACTCATTTGAGCTGCACTTGGGTGGGAGGAGCAGAATGGAATGGAGCCACATGTATGATTCTACCAGGCTTTTAAGGAAACTGTCTTATGACATGTAAAGAATCATCTCAACAGGATGCAATTATAGTTAGGTGGGCTTCTTCAAGCCAGTTTTCTGCTTCAGACACAGACAAACTGTATTAATGTTTTAAGCAAAAGCAGCATGCACGGTAAGGGCAAATTCAGCCAGTTTGAGCAAATTCAGCTAGCTTGCTTGTCTACTTACCAACTTGGATACCCTCTGCCCCATATATTTCTGCCTCCCCACCCCACCTCATTTAGAATTTTATTGATTCTTAAGGAATCGACTAGCAGGAAGAAATGCTAATAAGCCTTACAAAAACAAAGTTGCATTACCAATTCTCTTTCTACCCCAAATGGATGATTGGGGGCAGAGGAGCCCACAACAAGCTTTTTGTTGGAACTCACATCTGTTCCCAAATGTATTGGAGCAAAGCAGAACAGAACTAAAAGTGGAAAGTTACTCCTCCCCAAGCGTCCAGAGCAAAGATTCTGAACCTGATTTGCAGAAATCCTGCATATTACGAGGGCCTGGGAGGAGTTAACTCATTTGAGGATATCATCATCTGCTGAGAGAGAAGCATATTTATTGTACATATACTTACTGGCCAGTTGTAATACATATGGCAGAGCTTGTATGTTAGCCTCTGCATGTAGTCCGGCTTCAGCGCACTATTGTCATAGATTACATTGTAGTGGGTTGGTGCAACACTGCCAGTTCTCACAGACTGACTCACAATAAAGAAATCGTACCTTTAATAGAAAGAAATTACAATTCAGAATGGAATTCCAGACAAGTGGAAGTTAAGGAACACATGCTATGCGGGGAGCAACTTTGTGCTAGCCATCAGGCAATGGCTTTTTCCATCTGCCTTGCTCCAGCCTTAAGAGCCTTCGCGAGGGAGCGGTTTCTAGAAGAAGGAACGGGGGGGGGGGGGGAGAGAGAGACTGTTTGCCATCAGTGTGTAGTTGGTTTCACCCCACCTCCAGCGTGAAGAACCTTCAGAGGAGTAGCTGCCATAGGCATTGTGTGTCTTTTAATGAGCTGAACAGAAAGGAAGATTATGAGGCATAGGGATGGGGAATGTGTGTGCATGAATTTAACAGTGCTTAGTTTGTTTTTTGGTTGCTTAGTTTGTTTTTTGGTTGCTATTTTGCTACTGTTTTTAATATTTTTAATATTTTTAGAGATTATAAGTGCTGTATTAATTTGTTAATCGTATAAAATGACTTTGCCTTAATTGTGATGTTCAACTTATTTTTTAGTTGTTTTGTTAATAGTGTTTTATAGATTGCAATTGTTTAGCTGACGACTTGTTATTCTATGATTCTGTATTTGTAATGTTCAGGTTATTTACTGTTTAAGCTGCTTTGTAATTCATTTGAATGAAAAGTGGCATAACGAATGACCTCTCTGCCCCCACCCCACCGACAAAAAAAGAATAATGCACACACTTTCCTAGGTTTGCTTAATTTATACCAAACATAGTGTGTGGGATGTTCTGCAACTACAGAACCAATGGCTCAAGTTGAGCATAGCAAGTATCTAGAATTGTTGGGTGCTTTCCCAAGTGCACCCTTTGATTTAGCACCTTCATCTGAAGTCCACTCAAGGTAAATATGAATCAGAGGAGTAATCCATTGTATTCATTCATACAAGGATACCTTCTCACACTGAAGTAACAGTTGTTTACAATAAACTGTATTTCTCTGTGGATGTACAGAGGATCCCAGATTACTTTCAGAATCTCATCACTCAATACTTAGTTGTCTCATGGGATGAGAGAGAGGCAGCATCTCTCACTCCTGCTTGCTCTCTAGCTTCCTGAAAGGGGGCAGGAGCCCTTGTGCCAACCAAGGTACATTTAGAAGGCAGTGGTGTGGGGAGCAGGCCCTAAGGAGCACTAGGTTGAGGCATGAAAGGAGGAAGGGAAAGTTCAGGTGGTGTGCTGAATTATAGCAAACTTGTTACAGCAAGATAGGAGACCAGAAGGGAAAATATACTGTATATGGAGAGCAGATTGTGGTGGCAAGAAGACCTGATGTAATGGCAACTGTGCCAAAGGCATCACTTGTGGGTTCAGACTGGGCTGAGACTCCCTGGCAAGCCTGAAGCAGTTTGGCCCCAGGAGCAAGTTGCTGAGATTGTGGGGGAAGGAGATTTTCCTCTGAGGGATTAATAGGCCACATAGGAGGCCACATAGATCAAGAAAGTCAATTCTCTCAGCCACTGTGCTGGAGTCCATAGAAGAAAGCAGCTATTGGGTCTCCCTATCTCTGCGGTGGCTGAATTGAGGGGGGAACTTGCCATGCACGGAGCAATGGCGGGATAATGTGCAGCCTTGCCTTTGCTCCTCCACAGCCATGGAAGTGTTCAGCCTTGGTGTAACGGGCGAAGAGGCAGTGAATGAAGCAGGCATGCCATCACAGAGACAAAAGCCTCCAGACTGGGAGGAAGGACCTTCGCCCAGCTCCCTGAGTTCTCAAAATGGCAATGAATGTCCCACAATTATGGCTGCCTGGGTGCAGGCTATGACTATTGCTAAGTGCTGCCCCTTGCTTAAAATGCAGCTTATGCTTCCCTTGTCTGCTCTATGTTAAAACAGCTTCTGACTCCAGGCCCAGAAAAGAGCACAGAGAGGAAAAGAAAGGAAAGAAAGCAGAGTTTAAAAATTTAAAGGGATTTTGTTTTTTCAAAGGTGGGTAAGTACAAGGTAAAAAATAGCAATAGAGAGGGAAACTCCAGAAAGGATGTTCTGAGCTGAGAAAGGAAACAATGTTCCTCAACAAGAAGGGAAAAGTCTTCTGTTGACATTCTGGGTGTTTCTTGCCTCCGAACTGCAAGGCAGAGAACAGGGCCTACTTGGAGACCTCTGGCATCCACAGAAGAACTGGCTATTTCCCAGTCAAGAACCATAGCAAGAATACTGGTTATTAACAAGGATTTGGCAAAAGCAATCCAGACAGCAGCTCAATTATCTTCCATATGCACAAAGTTTACTTGCAACTTACCATTCTGGTCTGGTAACTTCCAAATCAATAACTGTGCCAGGAGGTGGATTCTGAAGTCTTCCACCAAGCTGAGCAAAGAATCTTGTATTCACACGCTTCTTCACCACTATCACTGTTAGTTTGGGACTTGAGAAGATCACATAAGAAGTTTATATACAGTTACTACTTTGAAATAAAACAGTACATTGAGAAACCTACTCTAATATGGTGGCAATTAAGTACAACGGAAACACTTTTACCAGGTAGTGGAAGGCTATGCTAAACCAATGAGAAGTGGTTCAACAAAGCCATCTCATTTACCCATTTGATATTCAGGTATGCCAGATGGCATCACCAATCTTACCTTTTATGGAGCCATTGCATGTGATTAACCATGACATGATCATGTCGGATCACTTAACTTACTTGTAGTCCTGCCCAACAGCTTTCAAGCACTCCAGAAATTGAGGAACTTCATAGTTAACCAAGGTTTTCAGTTGACCATCTCCAACACCATCTCGATACACAATAATGCGAGAAGGCATGTGGTTGTTGTAGGTATACCAAGTCCTTAAAGCAGCTTTAGGAGAAAACATCAGTGCATCAATTTACTACTAATGTTATTCCCTTTGGCTGCCAACACAGACCCATTAAATTAAAAAAGCAGTCTGGCTGTTTATAGCCCCTCCCTCCAAATGTCCAGCTTAGTAAAACTGGTTTCCTTTCACACTCTTGTGTTTTGAATGGAAGAACTTTATCTTTTTCACAGGAATAAATTAACTGTCCACCCTGCTAAGACAACTTCCCATTAAATTGAATTTTATAAGCAAGCTTGTTATAAATCAGTTTGTTATATAGCAATTTGTCTAGTTAAAGGAGTACTTTTAATTTATAAAATATTAGAAATGGAAGGATCAAGAAGATCAATTAAAAGAGGTGTGGGGAAAGGAGACAACAAAGCAGATAGATAGTCAAAGCTGGGGGAAAATATGGGAGAAAGGTACGTTGAAAATGTTGGCTATAAGAATAAACGAAATTTATTATAAATTAGGTTGGAGATGGTATTTAATACCAGTCAGATTAAATCAAATAAACAAGGAATATTCGGTGTTATGTTGGAGGGGATGCCAGGAAACTGGGAATTATGTTCACATGTGGTGGGGGTATAAATATGTACTTTTTTTGGGCAAAGGGTGTTTAAAGAGATAACAGAAATCATGGGGTTAAAGCTGACTGAAAGTTCAGAGGCTGCATTATTATCAATTTACGATGGGGTGGAAGGTTCGTAGGCTATGAAGGACTTGCTCACAAATTTACTGACAGCTGCATGAATTATTATAGCTAGGAAATGGAAGGGGCAAGGTGAATATAAAATGGAAGAATGGTATAAAGAACTGTGGGATATATCTATTAATGATAAATTAACATGTGCCATTAAAGTAAGATGGGGAATATGCAGGAGAAATGATTTTGAGAAGGTATGGACAGCGTTTGTAGAATTTTTACAGTTACAATGAAAAGGGCTCAAACCATTACAAGAGGTGTTGAAATTTGGGGAAGTTGGATAGTTATAATGGAATGGTCTTGGGTGGGGTGCAATTTTTCTTATTTATGATTATTACTTTGTCAAAATAAAAAATAGGTAAATTAAAAATAATAAAGGAGTGCTTTTTAAGTTTCATCTAAACCAATATATATATATAGCACTCCACTTTGTGTAAATTTATAAAATATTTGGGCATGACCCAATCAAAGATTAAAACCAAGTCCTACTGATATCTGTGAAGGCAAAACATATGCTCATATCTCTGAGTGAAGGTAATGGAATTCAAAAGTATCCATTTATTAACAGGATAACCTTTATTTACACCAGGCATAGGCAAACTCTGGCCCTCCAGATTTTTGGGACAATTCCCATCATCCCTGACCACTGGTCCTGTTAGCTAGGGATGATGGGAATTGTAGTCCCAAACATCTGGAGGGCCAGAGTTTGCCTATGCCTGATTTACACCATCCCCACCTCACTCCCCGGTTGTATTTGCATTAGGAAAACTGCATGAAACAAGGATAAACAACTCCCAGCTGCCACAGAGTGCGGAGTGGAGTGCTCTGACCTGCTTTCAAGAGCAGTGGGCTATTGGCTGTGCCACCAAAGGCACCATCACCAGATTGGGGCATGGGGCTGGGCAGGTCTTTACAAACAGCTTGGCAAACCTGATCAGACCCATGGTTACCAATTCATCAGTCTCTTAAAAAAAAGAAATAGGGAAAATGACACACAGCAGTTCTTAAGTATTTAAGTTTACCTTGCAAGCATACTTTAAGTCCATCTACAAGTTCTTGTCCACGATCTTGAAGGACACAGCGTGAATACCAACTGTTGTGAGAAAAGAAAATGCTTCAGCCAAAATAAATTTTCCTTGTCAGTACTGTGACAGCAGCCAAGTACCTGAAGTCTCTCTCTGTATTCTATCAACTGAATTTGACTTTATTACAAAGTAGAAAGTGTGTGCAGCACAAGAAAGTTCACGTAATACTTTTGATTTCTCCGATAAATTGCCTTTTCATAAAGAAAACTAAAAAACAAAGTGCTGCAATTAAAAAAACAACAACTTCAGATTTTTACCGTGTCATTCCCTGATTCAGACTTGCAACAAATCCTGCAATTGACCTCCGGCCAGCTGTGGTGTCATGGTAACAGTCAATTCCTACAATCATGAGTTGTTTCAGCTTCAAAAATATTAAGAGAAACAGAGTGAGCTACAAACTCAAAAATCCAAGTTTCCAATATATTAAAATTAGCTTTTGCACTAAATAGTTATGGGAGCTATCCAAGAGTCATACTCAGATCTCAAAGGGCACAGTACTAGCTAGTTGGATATCCTCTTAAATTTTTATTAGTCTGACCCAATCTCAATCTACTGATACAAAATAAAAAAATTCCTTCCAGTGGCACCTTAGAGACAAATTACTGATAGTAGAATTTGCTGATGTGTTTACAGTGACTTTCTAAAGTCCATTAAGGCGAGTATCATATTTGAAGGTTCCAAAGCTTCTTATTCAGCCTACAAGAAAGTATTTATTAGCAACTGAAGGGTTTTTAGTATGGATGTGCGCAGCTTTGAACGAATACTGAGCCAATGTGAGCTGTGTTCTAAGGTATGCATGCTTTGAAGGCAAATAAGTGCATTTGGGCAGGGGGAAGGGGGAGAAGACACTTCTACAGTTCTTCCTTTTTCTCTCTTTCACATAGTGCTAGCTCTTAGTACAAGCTTTTAAACTGCAATCCCAAATCAATTCCAGCCTTTATTACTCTGTGGGCCGTTTCGGACAACTCCCCAGTTCCCTTTTATCCTGATAGTAGAGAAACAAAGCAAGAAGCTAGGTTAAACAGATCACAAAGTTAACAGGAAGAGTCAAGTGGGATTACGAAGAAATTGGGTTTAAAGAATAAAACTTCATAAGCCAATCTAAGCACATTCAGTATTTATGTGCAGGCATTTGACAATACTAACAAATGGAATGAAGTAAACAATTATACTTGAAAAGAACTACTTACTGGTATCTCAACACTCCAGAGCTCCCCACCCATTTTACAGTTCATCTGTAAAGCAATTTTTGTGGCTATGGCCATTACTGTCTGGGGTTTACTCAATGTCCGAGCAAGCACACATTGGCTTGGAGTGGGGCAATCGGTACACAAGTATTTCTTGATTGCATCGTACTTGTCTTTACGGTTACTGGAGAGGAGGCAAACCACCTTTTTTAAAAAATGAAAGAAAAACTTCAATATATCACAATTGCTATTGAAAAGTTTTCTATCTTCTGGCATGCTCAAGCTACGGTGTGCTACGTAACTAGGGCCAGTTGGCCAACCTGCATGTCTCCCAGCAGCATACTGATGTGTAGGACCACAATGGTGGCCTTCCACAACCGGATGGAATGATCAGTAATGCTCAGCATGCAAAGCCCAAAATATGGAATGGCAGGTCTCTGCAAAACGCTGTGTAACCTGCCTATTGATGATGGGTCTGGAAACCTTTATCATCCTAGGCTGCCACATTCTACCAGATAACAAGGAATCCAAGGAGTCCTTGGTGCAGCACACAAAGACCCAAAAGCCTCCCTGGATGACAAGCTCTGATGGTGTTTCCTGCTTGGCAGGGGGTTGGACTCGATGGCCCTTGTGGTCTCTTCCAACTCTATGATTCTAAGTCTGGTGGACTGGTTTTGGGAATTAGCTAATGCCAATGCACATTTTGTTCAAATAAACCAACAAAAAAATTCAATTCAAGCTTTTTCTCGCATGATTCAGAGAATCTTCAGCATTATATCTTCTAAATCGCTTAATACATACCATCTTTGTATCTGAATCAACTTTTTGCTTCAAAGTTCTCAAATATGCTTCTGTTCTGTCCTCTACTTCAATCCTACAAAAAAGGCCACGTTTTACTGTACTTTATTCAGCAGCACCTAATCTAATTTAAGAAACTCAATAGCAATGAATCCCTATTATTTTAATTGTGCATACAGTGCCTAAGAATGCCAGACTCCACTGAAACTCTCAATTTCCAAAAGATAAAACAAAGATTAGGTGTTCTAGATGGTACTGCAAATTCTCCTGAACATTCCTATGGTTTCAAATTAGTTTATTGGAAATTCTGACAAATTACTGAGAGTACAAATTTTCTTGATTTAGCCATCCTAGTACAGTACAATTTCTGAAATAAAGCAATATAGTTTCTAGATAGTAAGTGTCTATATGGTACTTACATCATTGCCTTGTTCATCTGTATACCCATTGCTGGTGTGACTTTGAAGAGATTCTGTACTAATGCATTAGCTGCATCATAATTTCTCCGTGTGTAGATTAACAGCCAGTTATCCAAAGGCTTTACACTGATTAGAGATACTCCCCTGGTTTCTTTAGACCAGTCTGCAAGTTGTGGGTTGTAGTCAAACTGAATTAGAGAAGATTCCAAAGTAATCATCCAGCATGAACATAAATCCAAGACTTAAAACATTTTTTCTTGAGCAACACATGCTGCTTGAGGAGAATAATCTGTTCTGGCTGTATTTTAAAATGCATTAAATGAAGTAAAAGGTTAACTTACCACTTTCCCTCCTTGATGGATCTTTTCTGACTGAACAACTCGTCCCGAAAAGGAAAGCAGGTTGGATTCAAAACTTAAGCCCCAATCATGAAGTTCTTTCTGGACATTATCATCTCTATTTAGATATATAAAAGAACACTGGAGTTACATTATTTGTGCTAATCTTTTTTTCCCTGGGAAATAGCAAGCTTATGTTTCTTAGTAATCAAGACTGTGCAACTATTATCTGAATATGATTTAAGTAACGTACTTGTTAATGTAATCAATAAGCCTTCCAACTTCACGCATTCTCTGGTCTGGGGCAAGTCTTGTATGAACAGACAAGTCTTTCATCACAGTAAAATCACTTCGCATTTTATCGGTTAAGCCTACAAATATGAAAAAGCTTATTGAAGGCAAAATGTCACATAGAATAGGGCTACCGTATGTCCCTGGACAAATTCCCCACAAATCTGTCCCCGGACAAATTCCCTGGAATGTCCTCAGATTTGCATATCTGTCCCTGGGAAACGTGACAGTGGCAGCCTCAGTTGGCTCTGGCTGGCTTCAAGAGCTTCTCACTGTTGTGCACAAGACACAACATATGGGGACTTCTGGTGAGGAAAAATGGCAGGCACCACGGCAGCAAGCAGCTCCTGAAGCCAGCCAGAGCCAACTGTGCTACCAGGCTGGCTCCGGGCTGCTGACTGCCGCTGCCACTGCCAAAGGGGAACCGGGGACATCAGGCGGTACAGATCTCCTGCCCCCTTTGTTTTGACTGATCGGGGGAGGCTCAGGAGTCGCAGCCAGCCAACCGTTGCCCAGTTTTTTTAAAAAAAAAACTGCACATTTTTGTTTCACAGAGTGCAAAAGAAAGGCTTTGCACCTTGCCTGGTAGAGAAACAGTGCCCTGTGCCCCTCCTGGGCAACGCCCACCCGCCCACGACTCCCGAGCTTCCCTTGGTCTGTTGGGAAGGGGGCAGATCAGCGGGGAAGGCTTGGGATATGCATGTGTGCTTGGGCCCAGGGTCTTTTGCCTCTCCATCCCCACTACTGACTCCCTGTTGCTACTCAGCTTCGAAAGAAAGAAAGAAAGAAAGTGCCTCCAGATTCAATGAAAAAACAATCTGGTAACCATTATGTAGAAGCCACTCTTTCTTATCTGAATATACAGCTAGGCAACAGTTAACTAAATCCAGTTCTCCCCGTGCGTGCTCCCTCTCTCTCACCCCTCGCAAGCACCTCATTTATTATCCAACTGCTACAAATGTAACTGTAAGATTCCTGTGAAAGAGTGTTAAGGTGAAGGACCCTATCAGCACTGCATCCAGAGTTTAGCTACCAGAACTATGCTGAGTGGTGTCAACAGTACAAGGTATGACTGTACTCCGAAGTAAAAATTTGTCTTGATCCAGAATATTAAAAAAAATACTGAGATGCAGATGACAGAAAGCTTCCTTTTAATTGTATAATACCTGTAAGGTAGCAAAGTTCAGGAACAAGTATGGCTGGACCTGCCATGACACCTCCTGGGCCTGTCTTCCTCTTCGGCTGACTCACCAAAAGTGGTTGATTCAGGTCTTTGATTTCTTGGCTATATTGCTGTATTAAAAGCACAATATCTAGAATTTAGTTTTGCAAAACTTTTTGACTATGAAGTCAGAAGGAGGTGTGTCACATGGAGAGATGCAGGTTCCACAATATCATAAATATGGCCAACGGAAGATGCTAGCAGCTGCAACACTTCTGAACACAGAACATAATGCTAGGACCCACTGAGTGGCATGCCACAATGGAAAAAAAAAGAAAATTAGTTTCACATCCTTTAAATAATAGAACAGGCCTATTAAAAAAAACCTCTTCCCTCCCCAAACTACCCTTGCAATGTAACCTTTTGCAGGGTGCTCTACATGGCAGAAAATGTGTGGAACTAGATCACCTGGCAAGGTCCAACACAATGGACTGTGCTTGGTTTTAATATACTGTGATCTGCCCTGAGCCTCTGGAATGGAGCAGAATATAAAGTCCAAGTAAAAAACAACAACAGCCACCACCCAAAAAGTATCTGTACAATCTATAGTGTTGTGAGTTTGGGGGGAACCCCCTAAATGCTAGAAATTAGTAAATGGCAGAATTGATTATTTGAGTATTGAAGGGATGACTGCAGAACAGAGGAAAAACACAAAGCTTTCTTTCCAAGTCAGGGCCTCACCTGGGGTAGAGGTTGTTAATATGACAAAAGGTGTTGATAGCCCATCTAATAGGAAACCTGAGCCTGGGCAGACAAGATTGCCAGGGAAACTGGGCGTGAGGTGACAAGAAAAGATGGTTTTGAGCATGGTGTGTGGGGTAGACTGGAGAACAAACATTGAGATCCATCTTGGCTGAAGGCTAGCTGGGAGTGATGCCTTTGGCTCCAGTGCTATGGGGAACAAACCCTGCCTAAGATGACCATGCTGTACGTTCTGGGCTCCCTCTACGCAGACTGAAGGTGTAAATGTGAATAAATCATTTCTTAAAGCTATTGAGAGTCTCTGCTGCACCTTCAATTCTCGAGCACAAACCCTGAGTGTGCGCCTGTAACGCCCTGGAATCTTGCTACTGCTTGGCAGAGTGTGGGGGTGGCGCCCAATTTTTGTAACAATAGTAATAAACTCCCTACAGCCACTAAAGTAAGTTCTGCATATACTGGAGATGCTCAGCATATTCATTAAAAATACATCATTTGTGGATGTACAGGTAAGGACCAGAGTGGGGCTTATGAAAAAGCAGCAACCCTGCAATATAGTTTCACTCATCTCATGTCCCAACATGATACTGAGCCCCACATCTGCCAGGGGAAGCAAATGGCAAAGAACAGGAGCAGTGAAACAATACATTTCAGAGCAAAGGCAGGAACACCAAGCTGCCATTTTTAGTGTCAACCCTATAGTTCTTGTAATTTGTTATTTCACCCTGACTGGAAGCCTACCAATACTTTACGTCACCAATAATTACATAAAGGGAGACAAGGGGATGAGTGAGATGAAACAGATCCGCCTGTACAGGAGGTGGAAAATGGACGTGGGGTCTCTATAGAGGCAAGGCAATCTACTGAATATGGAGACTATAGAAGTCCACACCCCTTTTTTCCTCTCAAAATTATTTCTGGATTCTCACATAAACAGTAGCAAAAGACATGCCTTTGGGGTCGCAAGTATTTGCCTACAGTTCAAGATCCATATCTTTAAATAGCTAAGTTCACGGTATTATTTAACTGGTAAAAAGAAAGACGAACACAATGAGTACTTTTTGCAAATCTTAACTTTAGAAAAGCTAATGAGAAGGTTCAACACAGTGGAAGCCAATGTATCGTACCATTTTGTAGTAGTCCATAAAGCTGATTTCAGTTCCATCTCCCTTCTTAAAGGAAGCTTGGGGATTGGAATCCCAATCAATGTCATCAACTCGGTATGTTTTGTTGTTATATCTGGCAAAGTTTTGAAAAGTTCTGTTAATCTTGCTTCCTTTGTGATTTCAGCATAAAACATTGTACAAAAAACTGTTAACAATACTAAATGACCCGGTATCAGACGGGAAACTGCCTTAGCATAACAGGAAAAGAGACATGGTGATACTTTCAGGCCCCCCAACTCAATTTGAAATAAAGCCTCTCTCAGTTGATTGTTTTATCCAAGTGCTGGAGAAAAGAAAAAGGATACTGTCAGAACATTTAAAACTCCTATCAAATACTTGCCCAAATCTGAAATATAGAGGAACTCTGAAGAGAAACTCCTACAACAAGCAGAGAAGCTTTCTTGATTTGCCGAAAAGCCCTGGAGCAAGTAGGAGATAGCCCACCTTGGAAGCCCTCTTTTATGAATGGAGAATTTTATTAATTCAGCAGGATAGGGGAGATTTATGACAGAAAGAGCATTTCAGGTCAACATTCCATTCCAGGGATAAGCAAAGTGCCCACAAAGGGGTAAAACATTATTCCTTACAATCGCTAAATTAAGTTGCCTTATTTGAAGTCAGATTTTTTTTCATTCAGAGGGCAATAGTAACTTTGTGCCTTTTGCTTACAGTAGAATATACTTAAATCAGCCCTGTGTCAACATTACCAGAACTCTGCTAAAAAGCCTTCAGGGGCAGAAGACTAAGTCAGGGTAGCAAGCAATACACCTTGCAATGTATGCACATCCTAAACACTATTTTTGTTCCTTTAACAGAAAAACTTATTTAGATTTTGGACCAGTAATACCCTTTTAAGTGCTTTCAACTATGTGCTCTTTAGCAAACTGTTCACTGCTTTCAAATATACTGTGCTAAAATAAGTAGGAACAGTGGAAACCCAAGTAAAGCAATACTATCCATTTATTAACAGCAACCAACTGTTTCTATACACAATCTAGACAACAGGTACTGCAAGCATGGCTACAATTCCCTTCTGTGAGATCAGGTGTAAGTAACCCCCCCATCCCCGCAAATGATCAAACAAATCTTACCTTGTAAGAACAATCAAGCCAACCAGTTCTTTAGCACATATTTCCCTGAACCGCTGTTCTCCCACCTGCTCATACATGGAATACATAAAATCCAGAACAGTTTCACTCCTGAGAACTTTGTGGCTCACATCTGTGCACAACATGATACTTGTTTCGTATTGCAGAATGGAAGTTGTAAAACCTGGCCAAATCATCAACCTGCCATACAGACAGAGGACAGAAAGTCATATCACAAATTGCCATTCAGTGGCCTCGTTTGCAAGAGATGCTTTGTTTGATTGAACCCTGCCCAGTAAGTCAAGTATGGTTTGTTTACAGTTAACAGATCACAATCTGCTTATGTACTGTACTCTGCTTTAACTACATAGGAACCAGGCCAACACTTTGAGAATACAACTGGATATTTTTAGGAGAAGCTATCCATTTATAGTTACAATCATGCTTTGTAGAATCTGCCACTCAACAAAAAGAAACACAATTTCAAACACAATTCCAAAGGTCATGAAGTCAAAGATGCTTTCCTTATTTC
This sequence comes from Podarcis siculus, assembly GCA_034642415.1. Classification (NCBI taxonomy): domain Eukaryota; kingdom Metazoa; phylum Chordata; class Lepidosauria; order Squamata; family Lacertidae; genus Podarcis; species Podarcis siculus. The sequence goes on along the minus strand of JAXCMG010000019.1, from coordinate 2,424,567 downwards.
TGAAATTCTAAATCTTCAAAATTTTATCTGAAAATTTATAATCCTCTTTCAAAAAAAATTACCAGGCAGGTTGCAACATACAAAACACAATAAAACCTGCCTTTGACAGAATTAAAAACAAATAAAACATCAGTAGATGCTGGTTGGTTTAAATAAAATTTCAAAGTGCAGTGCAGTTTTCAAAAGGTACATGAAAGAAGGCAGAGACAACTCCTGCTCAACTTCTACTGGCAGGGAGTTCCACAGGGCAGAATCTGCCCCACTGAAGGCACACTAAAAGCCAATCAAACCTCAGGGGCATAAGGAGCCACTCTAAGTGCCAAAGGTGACATATTAAGGGATCAGGTGTTCCTTAAGGAACTTTGGGCCTAAGCTGTTTAGGGCTTCATGAATTAACACAAGCCCTTGACCCAGCCAAAAGCAAATTGGCAACCAGTGCAGCTCACTCAGCAGTGGACTAAGATGTTGCCAGTAATCTGCTCCTGTAACCAGTTTGCCTGCTATTTTATTATGCTCTAGCTGCAGCTCTCTGATGAAATACAAGAGCAGCCCCACATAAACCAAATTACAATAGAGAATTGAAGTTACTCTGCATGGCCCACCATGGTCAGGCTGTTGAGATCCAGGAATGGCTGCAGCTGGAATAAAAGCATTCCAGGCCACAAAATTCACTTGGACCTCTAGTGGAAGAGATGGAAACATGGTAAGAAGTACCCTCAGACTGCATACCTGCTCCTTTAAAGGAAGCACACCATCCAGAAGAGGCAACTGACCCAACTCCTGGACATAGTAACCAGCTACCCAGAAAGTCTATCTTTCCAGGACCCAAGCTGTTCAACTGACCCTCAACCAGTCCACCATGGCCTAGATTTAGGCATCTAGGGCTTGCAAACCTTCTCTTGACACAGATATAATGAGAAATAGTCTGGTATCTACAGCATACTAATGATAACTTGCTCCAAAACTCCTAATGACCCCTCCTAACAGCCTCATATTGATGTTGAATAGCACTGGGGACAAAACAGTGCTCTGTTGCACCCCACTGCATAAACACCAGGGCCCCTCAAAGAGGACTCTCCCAGTGCAACACTTCATTCCCAACCCTGCAGTTAGGAACAGAGCCACCACAGCAGTGCCACTGATGCCCATCCCACCTATTTTATTTATTTATTGAATCTCAGGGCAGTTCGCAGAATAAAATCAAAATACACAATCAAAATGACAACTCCTCAATAACCCTCCCAACCCCCATTTTGAACATAGTCTGTTCAAAAAGGATACCATGGACAGTGGTACTAAAGGCCATTGCCCTTTTCTCTTAAAGCTCATCCATCAGGGTAACCAAGGTTGATTCAGTCCCAAACTCATGTCTGAACACAATCTGGCAATGATCCAGATACAGTTAATCCCATCCAGGAATGTCTGCAGTTCTTCCACTCGATAAAAGAAATGCCCCAATAATCACCATATCCTTAAGGTACACTTGCCTGCTTCCAACAGAGACATGTTCAAACATTTCCACAATTAATTTTCTAAATAGGCTCAAATAGAAAATCCTGCGACCCACATACAGTACACACATCTTTGCAGTCAGCACTGTCTTCTAACTGCTAATAGGAAAAAAATTGAAAGAATACATTCCTTTGGAAATGCATTTCTAAAAAGTAAACATGCAGTCCACCATGTGCAATGGTGACCATTTATCTTTGTTCCAAGTAGACAATAAAAGACAAGTGCACACCTAACTCTAGCCATAGATCCTTGCAAAAGTAACTTCCAGCCTTACCAATTATCTCATGCACAACAGTGAAGAGTTCTATCTCAGTGGCTCTTGAGTCACACAGTACTATATGTGCAGATGTTGGACATAAAAGTTCAGAGCTGGAACTGTGTGAAAGCCTCACTGCTTTGAAGCAGGCAGACAGGAGAAGCTCATCACTGTAGACCAAGAAGCACAGCAAATGGGAGGAGTAATAACCTACTCCACTTTCAGCAATGGGAGTTATTCAGAAGAGGCTGATGAAAAAGCTGTATTATCTACAGCAGTGTTCCCCAACCTGTGGGATGCAACCTGCAAGTGGGTCACAGAGTCTGCAAGTGGGTCATTGGCTTCTTCAGTTAATCCAAAATGATCATTGCCTTTAACTGGTATGATGAATATCTTAGAACTTAGTTTCATTTGCATATTATAACGCTGTATTTATACTGGTAATCTAATATCAGAAAGACTTAAATCTTCAATTTTAACACTTGGGAACTGCTCTCTGACAGCACATCCAGTGGTGGTTCACAAGATGCTTAGAACCAACTAGCTCCACAGCCCGGGGTGTGGGTGCCATGCAGAATGAATGGCCCTGGCACCAAAATTTGTGGGTGCCTGGCCCCTTCATGGGGAATTTTGGGCCTCAGGGAGTTGGCACCTATGTTTTGAGTGACTATTCCATCTTGCTTCTAATGTGCAGGCACCAAAGGTATCCCATCCCTCTTACAACAAAAAGTTATAAGAGGTAAGTGTGAAACCAACAGCTGCCGAAGAACTATGGTCCACAATACATGTGACAATAAATCAATGGGTCACCCAAGTCAATTTGCCAAGGCAATTTGGATTTATTGGTCACCATACCAAAACGTTTGGGAACCACATGACCTTATCTACAAAACGTAACAAAGCAAAAACAGCTGTTGGTCTATGCTACATATTTACTGTGCAAAGTACACTATATAAAATTTAAATACAGGATATCAAAAAATTACGACATTATCCAAAATAGGTATGAGACACAATAAGCTGTTAAGTAGAGTAAAAATTGGCTGAAAATCTGTTACAAGAGCACCAAAACATTTAAGCCCTATTTAATTACCTGTGCTTGGGAATACTGATTGGGTCACTTGGATTGTAATAATTTCGTCCAATTTGCTGCAAATTCATTATTTTCAGTAGCCTGGAAAAAATATATATTTGGGAGCGGTTAGATAATAAACAGTGCTACCAATCCACAGCATAGCACCTAAAATATAGGTTCTGCCATGGTTTGGCTAAGGTCTTTCCACAAGTCTCTCTCGAACATTTATAGAAAAGAACACCTCAGTTCTGTTTAAGTACTTCTTATGTGGCAAGTCAGATTTATAGAGATTTTACATAGGCAACAACTCTTAGCATCATCCGCACAACCATTTCCTTCCAACCACACACTGGTATGGAGAACCTGAAAGGTAGCAACAGCAATAAGTTTTGTTGAGGAGCATGTCACTAATACCAAAAATCCACAAAACATGTGGTTGTCAAGTGCACTACTGCCAGAAAATGGAGACAGCTAAAGCAGCCCACTCCCTTCTCACCCTGGAGCACAATGAAGAGCAACTATCCAGGATGTTGCCCTGAAGAAGCTAGCATCAACTGAGCACGGGTTCTTTCAACACACTGTCACTATAAAGCAAGCAGGATAAAAACTAGGTGATTTTGTATGGCCCTGCCTACAGAAGCAAATAGGAAAAACTCACTCCACTCAGTGGAGGAGAGTATTTCAGAGTAATAAAGCTAGCTGACTTACAGTGCATTAAAAAATCTGGCTCACCACAAACAGAAGACCAATATGAGCTATCAAAATAAACATACTGCTGTCCCATCACTAGTATTACTTTCTTTCACAGGAAATCAACACTGAAAGCCAACCTTCTAAAAATAATGTTGTAAAACTGTAGGCATGTAGGTGAAGTAGATGGCAGCTCATTGGTTAAAGTGATTGTAATCTTCACAGTCTCTCCTTGTCGGGTCTGACTAAACACTTCAGAAACCTGAGAATATTAAGTGACAAGTTAAATATCTCAAGATTTTGCTTTACATCAAGGGGACACACAGATCAATCCCTTAAGAGTGGTTGTTGCCAATTTGGTGCCTGTGCCCACGGAGTCCCTTCCTGGTACCCACAGGATACCTTCCTCACCCACCTCCCAGCAAAATTAGACCTCAAAGAAGCATTCTATTAGTGTTTGCCTGGTTTTAGTGGACATGCGGTGCTCACAAGTTTCTCTAGTTTGCAAATGTATTCACAGCATAAACCAATAAAGCACCCAGCAGCAAACGGAATACACATCTCAAGCCATTTGAGCTTGTTGCTATGACCACCCTGAACTTCAGAGCCAAGGTGAAAAGCACACATAGCGTAGAAGACGCAGTGTGACTATTGTGTTAGAAAGTTTAGGCACAATTAGATTTTAAGAACTTTAGAGCCACCATACCTTGTTTTCCAGTTTCTTTGGCAAGAACAAAATTGTCCCATCAAAAGCATGTGTCCGCCCAATTAGGTCCTCGTGCTGAAACAGCAAAGCTGAACGAAGACGCCGGGCTTCCATTTGTGGATTGTAGTCAATGTGGTATTGGAACAAGGCCCATTGTGGACGAGAAGTCAGCCGAAAATGGTTTGTGCTTAATTTTATCAGAGTACCTGAAGCACCTGAAGAAAGGCATCCAGCTGCTATCAGCCATCTCTTGCTAGCAGAGAAGTTAGTAGTCATAGAACAGAACTCCAAGAGCCCCACCGGAATTTAATACAGGCATGGTGAGCCTTGGACTCCCTTTCCTCCCCCTCCCACACTGGCCTTCATTTAGCTTTCTCTGCCACCTTGGAAATTTAAATAGTGGTTTGGGAGTTCAACAGAGCAGCTGCTAAATTAGAAAGGAACACAGCATCCTTATTTATTATTGCATAGTACTTATAATTTACACATTCGTATGCTTTAGAATCGTGTACCTGTTTTAGAGTCTTTAACATGTGCCATTGATTGACGAGTATTTACGCCAAGGTCATGGAAGTCTCTACGGCGTCCACCTCTTTCTCCCAATGACATTTCTTGAAAACCAGCTGAAATCTGAAGTTCTGAAATTTTGGGAGGAACCATCATGATTTGCACTTGTTTAACACCCCCCCCCCCGTATCAGCAAGAAATTTCGGTTAGTTAAATCTTAACACTGCATCTCTTGGCAACCCAGAGTTGATGAAACAACCTTGATGGCCGAAAGTGAGGAGGAATTAAAGAACCTTTTAATGAGGGTGAAAGAGGAGAGTGCAAAATATGGTTTGAAGCTCAACATCAAAAAAACAAAGATCATGGCCACTGGTCCCATCACCTCCTGGCAAATAGAAGGGGAAGAAATGGAGGCAGTGAGAGATTTTACTTTCTTGGGCTCCATGATCACTGCAGATGGTGACAGCAGTCACGAAATTAAAAGACACCTGCTTCTTGGGAGAAAAGCAATGACAAACCTAGACAGCATCTTAAAAAGCAGAGACATCACGTTGCCAACAAAGGTCCGTATAGTTCAAGCTATGGTTTTCCCAGTAGTGATGTATGGAAGTGAGAGCTGGACCATAAAGAAGGCTGATCGCCAAAGAATTGATGCTTTTGAATTCTGGTGCTGGAGGAGACTCTTGAGAGTCCCATGGACTGCAGGAAGATCAAACTTCTCCATTCTTAAGGAAATCAGCCCTGAGTGCTCACTGGAAGGACAGATCGTGAAGCTGAGGCTCCAATACTTTGGCCACCTCATGAGAAGAGAAGACTCCCTGGAAAAGACCCTGATGTTGGGAAAGATGGGGGGCACAAGGAGAAGGGGACGACAGAGGACGAGATGGTTGGACAGTGTTCTCAAAGCTACCAGAATGAGTCTGACCAAACTGCGGGAGGCAGTGGAAGACAGGAGTGCCTGGCGTGCTCTGGTCCATGGGGTCACGAAGAGTAGGACACGACTAAACAACAACAACAAGGTTAGATAGCCCACAGTACCAACACTACTTCCAACACTACCTGAAGCAAAGGGAAAAGTTTTTCAATAAGTGCTTGGGGTAGTACCAGACAATGTTGAAACTGAAGCATAGATATATAAGCACTGCACACAAATGATTATGCGGTTAGGACTGCAAGATTATAATTTTAACTCTTGTATTATATAAATATTGTAAAATAAATAAAATAACTTGTTTTATTTCCACATTTCATAAACTCTCAGCAGTAAATCTTCCTTCTCATAGCAAATCCAAACAGGCAGTATCACAGCAGAAAACAGAAAAAGCTAAACACTAATTAACTGAAACTTCTTGAAATCTAATGCTAATCCAAACAGCAACATAATATGGAAACAACAGGCTCTTTTGAACAACAGTGGTCTTCTGCTGAACTTACCTTGCGATCTTGGTGCAACAGGTCCTCTTTTTTGCCGCCCACGCCCAATTAGTTCTCCTTCAGCTGGTGGCTCAGCTTCAGGTTGCTGAGCTGCAGTTTGCATATAGGTAGGTGCCTGAACCTAGTTAATTCAATAACAATTAGAAAAGAATGCTGGCCACTCACCATGAATATCCAAGGTGAAAGAGGCATCCAGATATGACTCAACTCCTAAAACTGCCCATGACAGGGAGATTTGTGGGTTATAAAAGGTTAGGTGGTTGTTCTAGGTGAAAAAGACTCTGCTGAAAGTTCCAGACAGGCCCCAATCTGGAGGTTGACTTGAGTACCAACAGCTGCCTGTGATACTATGGCTTCTGAACTGGCAAGAAGGCTCCTTCCTACTCTCGTGCAGAGGGACTCATGGAGACCCACCCGCTCCAATAATATGACCAGCAATATGGACACAAGGAATGAACCTCCTAGAAACCCTTTTGTGAAGGACCTGCAGCGGCCAACAAGCCAGCAGAAACAATGATATTAAACCCACTCCCCACCAATCCAGCCAGTCTACCTCTTCTTCTTTTGCTGTCCCTGAGGGTTGACCTTTGGCCACTAGCAACCATGCCAGACAACAAAAGGGAAGGAAAAATACTGTGGAAGGTATGAGGATGACATACAAAGATCCTTTACAAAAAAAGAGGAAAGCCAGAGAAGGAAGTGTAACTCTGAAAATCTGGATATCATTTCTTATTAAGCTTATGTCACCTGAGTTATTGAACACCTTATCAAAGCCACAAATGGAAAATAAAAACACTTGTGTTGACTCTTGGGCACAAAGTCAAAGCTGTGCAAGGCTTTACTGGAATAGTTTCAGTGGGCTATTTTTATTAACCATCCAATGACTTTTAAAGAAGTTTTAAAGAAAACTCAAAGCAATGGAATATAAAACTATGCATGAATCAACACTCCATATATCTAAATATCCAATCCTTAAGCTTTTAAACACTCACCATAGGTACTCCTACTGTAGGCGTAGCAGTCTCCTGGCCACGGGCCCTTCCCCTTGCTCTGGCTCTGGCTCTACCAGACATGGTCGCTCACGTAACAAGCTGCAATTATTAAACAAAATGCACACATTTTGATTCCCTCATATTCCAATAAGGTAAAAAATTATCCACCAGCATTCAAGCTAAAGCCACACACTGGCTCATTCTAATTTCTGGACAACAAATGGAAAAAGTCTTTGAGCACTATTAGAAGATGCTCAAAGAATCCTTTAAAAATAAAGGGCAAACTACAGACTAATAGTCTCATACTTTTTCTCCAACACTGAAACCAACACAAAACAAAGGCTGAAGGTTTCAGTGGAGGAAATGCAGAAAGGGCTGCTTAGTCACTTCCCTACATTAGCTTTTTTCTCATTCAAAAAAGACCCCCATGGTTTTTTGTCCTATAGGGAAAAAAATGTGTTAACTTGGCCCCTGAATACTTTGCTGAGCTTACACAATACCATGGTATTTGGAAAAAAAATGTTCAACTTAGATCAGATGCTTTCTAGCATAGCACTTAAAATATATGTTTAATATTTATCAGTTTTATCAAAATCGTGATGTAATAAATGTGCTCTCACCACTTTTGCATTAAAATAAAAGCATTTCTCTTGTATTTCATTTTGACAGCAGTGTTCAGTTTACTATCCAATTTGTCAGATGTTAAAAAGCACTGAACAAGCAGCACGTGTAGGCAGCAATTTGCATTTTGAGTGGACTCCTCCAAGATTAAGTTTATTCTATGTTTGCGTGAATCAGCTTTGGTTTATGCACCCAAATCTTTAAAACATCGTAGCAAATTCTTTTATTAACTTTGCTTTAGGAAGGCGTCACACCGCATGATTCTGGCCAGAATCATGATGCATTTTATGGAACATTATTAACTAGGGGTTTTGCCCCTGCTCACCAACTCCACTGCTATTCCCTCTACATTAACTCCATTGGACTCTCCCTTCCCACCATGCAACTTCTAAGCTTGCTTTTCACCCACTATTCTTCAGATCTTTCATCTTCAATCCCATCCCCATGCTGCCTACTTCCTTTTCGCAACCCCCTGTATACTCCATTCCCACCTTCACTTTTTCTATTGCCTTTCTTTTTTCAACTCTCTCCTGCACACCTTTCTCATTACCCCTCCCCTGTATTCCGCAGCCCACTTTGCACACACAAACCACGATTATATTTTTTTTTATTTCTGCATGCTTTTAAGATGAATAGACTCCTAAGAGCAAGCTTGTCAGTTAGCTCATTCAGTTAGTGAAGGTTATGTTCAGTTGACGGACGCTGCACATACAAGGGTGTTTGCTTGTTAATAAAAATATCATCTAAATTACTACACTAAATTGGGAATATCATGCTAATGATAGCACATGGTACCAGGAGTGAAACACATTATGTATAGGTTCATGTCCTTCCTTTCTCACACAAGGCATCTGAGGAATGGGAGAAGTTTTGAGTAAAACAAGAAGGGAAGCACACAAAGGAAAATGGCTGTTTTAAACAATGGCAGAATTTTGAGTAAAGGTTGCTTTTTTAAAAGAAACATGATTTAACAAAATAGCAGCAATGGGTACAACTAGGAAGCTAATACAGCTGGGCAATATCTGGTTTTCAACAACGCAATAGATCATCAGCTTAACATCATGATATACTGATATGTCACACTGTCTGTAAAAAGGATGGAGCTATGTAGAAGCATTGGATGGTTTCACTGTTTTCCCCACATTGTTATTTTTGCATAGCGCATGAACACACAGTGATTCACAATATATTGCCAGGTCAAACTATGAAACCATTATCACTAAAGGGACTTTGAACTAGTTTTGGACAATATATCACCCAGCACTAGAAGATAATACCAAAAAGCTTACACAATTCCTGCGTAAGCTCCCATTCCTCCCTTCTCGTTTTACTCAAACCTCTGCCACTGTTGAAAATTGCCACTTGCCGACCTATCAATCTGTGCTTTACTCAAACTTCTGCTGCGGTTTAAAATTGTCATTTTCCTCCGCAATGAAACCAAGCAGGCTGCCAGAGGGACATAATTCTAACATCCTTCTTCTGCTGAGCCCCCAGTAGGCTAGCAATTTCTTATCTAAACTAGCAACTTTTGGAAGCTAATTTAGCAGGCCGTGAGGCTTCAAAGTAAAATTCACTGGAATTTATAGCAACCACTAGATACAGATATGCTTAGCTCTAAGACACTGTGTCCCATGGGGCTTATAAAATTCTATTTTAAGGCTCCCATTATTTAGAATTAAGCCATATTTAACTCAAGGAAACTCCCTTTCACGTAGAAATGAGTGCACTTATACCTCTGACGAAAAAAGCTTGGGGTTATCACTGCTTTGGTATGAAGATCATAACCTTCATTTTACACAAGTTAGATTAAATGGAAACAGCACATGGGGAACCCTACCGCCCCCCAAAAGTCCACAAGGGAGATCTTACCCCAACAGCTTACCCTATGCCACACAAAGGAGGTGCTTCCCACAGCTGCCAGCTCACCACACCTCCACTCCCCAAAACCTACCTCACAGGATTGTTGCAAGGATAAAATGGAGAAAAGCAGCACGTACACCACCTTGAGCTCCTTTTGAGAAAAGGGAGAATATAAATTAAACTTTCAGTTAAAATTAACATTAAAAAGTTTACTCCAGACCTGTTACTACCTTTTTCTGGATTTCTGACCTATTTCTTCCTCCTTTCCTACCTTTCTCCTCACTCCACGTTCTTCACTCACCCCCTCTCCTTTCTGTATTCTTATTTTTACATACATTTCCCAACCCCTCTTCAACTGCTGTGCTATTCACTCACCAGTTTGAATGCAATATCAGACACAGACACAAGTAAGTGCAGCTGTAGAATATGTATTATATTCTTGTCATATTTAATATCATAAAGTTCTGTTTTTAGGGATAAAGCAACAGCAACAAGTAGTTTCTTTGTTGTGTAGCCAACTACAGTAAAGGTATATACACACTTCTATCTCCTCCATGTTTCCCATGCATGGTTTACAACAAATGAGAATCTGTGGAAAACCTGAATTGCCATTTGTTGCACTTCAGCTCTAAAAAGCAGGTTTTCATGGGGAAAGTCATGAGCAAAAGAAGTCACACATGGAGCAAAATTAAGTGTGGGTACGCTCTGTAACAAGTAATCTGTTGAAATCAAAGGACCTATGTTAACCATGCCTTACGGTAAGTGTACTGATTTCAATACTCTTACTTTTGAGAGGAGAGATGGTTACTGATGAAACTACTGTGAACTCACAAACTCTCAAGTCAGATGTACAGTATAAACTCAATATAATCTTTTTGTTTTGTCTCTCTGGAATGATCCTAGAAAAGAGTTGGCCAGATATATTATAAAATCCAAACAATAGAGTAGATTATATCCCACCCTAGACTTTGAACGAATGGCAGGATATAAACTAAATAAAAAATGTATTAAATTAATGGGACACACAGCATCTTCAATATCACAAACACATGCATGGGCTATGCCCAACTAATGTCAACTTAAGACTAAACCCACCAAAATTAATGGGTCAAAGTTAAATCCAGAGCAGACGCAATGAAATCAATAAACATGACTAACACTGGATGGACTTCCATGATTGCAGTTTACCTGAGAATAAGTCCCATCAACCTTCTTTTGAGTACACATGTAAATGACTCAAACACACAAAATACACACTGCTGCATATTACTGTGTAATGTTTTCATTTAAAAAACCCTACAGTATTATGGAATAAAAGTTTGCTTGTATTTGTAACGTAAACTCAAGAGTAGGACATGTATCCAATTTTAATCATACCCAACAGTAGACCTACAGAAACTGATAATCATGACTAATTGTAATAGTATGCCAAACTGAGATCAATGAGAAGCTACAGTGAGGGAGGAAAGCATTTGATCCCCTGCTAAATTTGCCCGTTTGCCCTCTGTTGAAGAAATGACCAGTCCATAATTTTATTGGTAGGTTTATTGTAGCTGTGACAGATTAACAGGAAAACCCCCAGAAACACAGAAGACAAAAGTCAGAGATTGATGTGCATTATAATGAGTGAAATAAGTATTTGATCCCCTATCAACCAGCCAGGTGTCAGGCTACCTGGTATCTTCACTGTATGTAACGAGCTGAGATTAGAAGCACCTGCTGTAAGGGTCTTACCTGTAATCCCAGCTCGTTACAGTACCTGTACAAAAGACACCTGTAAACAGAAGCAATCAAACCAGATTCCAAAGTAGCCACCATGACCAAGACTAAAGAGCTGTCCAAGTATGTCAGGGACAAGATTGTAGACCTGCACAAGGCTGGACTGGGCTACAAGACTATTGCCAAGCTGCTTGGTGAGGTTACAACAGTTGGTGCAATAATTTGCAAATGGAAGAAACACAAAATAACAGTCAACCTCCCTCCGTCTGAGGCTCCATGCAAGATCTCATCTCGTGGAGTTGCAATGATCAGAACGGTGATGAAGCAGCCCAGAACCACATGGGGGGAATTTGTCAATGATCTCAGGGCAGCTGGGACCATATTCACCATAAAAACAGTTGGTAACTCACTATGTCATGAAGGACTGAGATCTTGCAGAGCCCGCCAGGTCCCCTTGCTCAAGATAGCACATGTACAGGCCCATCTGCAGTTTGCCAATGCACATCTGAATGACCCAGAGGAGAACTGGGTGAAAGTGTTGTGGTCAGATGAGACGAAAATTGAGCTCTTTGGCAACAACTCAACTCACCGTGTTTGGAGGAGGAATGCTGCCTACGACCCCAAGAACACCATCCCCACTGTCAAACATGGAGGGGGACATATGCTTTGGGAGTGTTTTTCTGCTAAGGGGACAGGACACCTTCACCGTATCAAAGGGACAATGGACGGGACCATGTATCGTCAAATCTTGGGCAAGCACCTCCTTCCCTCAGCCAGGGCATTGAAAATGGGTTGAGGATGGGTATTCCAGCATTACAATAACCCAAAACACACAGCCAAGGCAACAAAGAAGTGGCTATAGAAGCAGCACATTAAGGTC
>JAXCMG010000019.1:2394656-2411407 GCA_034642415.1 Podarcis siculus | reverse complement strand
TCTCCTATCAGTGAAGAAATCCAGCTAAGAATCATCCCCAGAGAAAAATCATCCAGATGCCCCAAACTCTACGGCCTCCCCAAGATACACAAAGAAGGAACACCACTCAGACCAATAGTCAGCTCCATAGGCTCACCTCTACAAAATCTCGCTAAATTTCTCGCCAAGCAACTTCAGCCCTATGCAGAATCCATCTCTTCACACGTTCCAAACTCCTTCCAGTTCATAGAAACAATAAAGAAGCAAAACCTACATCCCAATGACCTACTTGTGAGCTTCGATGTTGTATCTCTCTTCACACAAGTGCCCATTAATGAAGCCTTGACAGCCATTCAAAACAAATACAATCCCCCCGAATACATCTTGGACCTGACCAACCACTGCCTAACCAACACGTACTTCATCCACAATGGACAAAGATACAAACAGATAGAAGGAGCACCTATGGGATCACCCCTCTCACCGGTCATCGCAAACCTGTACATGGAACACTTTGAAACCAATGCTTTAGACAAGTCAGAACACAAACCCAAACTTTGGCTCAGATATGTTGACGACACCTTTGTAATTTGGCCACACGGGAAGGAAAAACTGGACAGCTTCCTCACACATCTCAACAGCCTACACCCCAAAATACAATTCACTATGGAAATAGAAGCCAACAACCAACTTCCCTTCCTTGACGTCCTAATCTACAAAAAACCTGATGGCTCCCTAGGACACACTATCTACCGGAAAAAAACACACACCAACCGCTACTTACATGCACAATCACACCACCACCCTGCACAAATAAACTCCGTAGCCAAGACTCTCATCTCCAGAACCAAACGCCTGGCTGACAAAGACCACTTGACAACTGAGTTACAGAATCTCTCAAATGTGTTAATTGCCAATGGATACCAGCAAAACAGGGTTACGAAGCTAATCCAAAAAGAAACACCCCCCAAAAACCAAGACACAGAAGAAAACAATGGCATGGCCCTCCTTCCTTATATCAAGGGCACTACAGATAAAATTAGCAAAATCCTCCATAAACACAATATCAAAACAGCCTTTTGCGCCAACCAAAAAATAGCCAATATCCTCAGAAACCCCAAGGATAAAATCCAGTTGGAAAACCAAGGGGTCTATGAAATACCCTGCAAAGTCTGCCCAGCCACGTACATTGGACAAACAAACAGACGAATAAATGCACGTATCGCAGAACACAAGAATGCCGTCAAAAAAGAAGATAAAACTTCCTCTCTTTTCCAACACATGAAAGAAACAGGACACGAAATTAATTTTGCAGATTCCAAATTGCTCTCTAACATGGAACATCACCACAAGAGAATAATCATGGAAGCCATCGAGATAGAGAAACACCCTCACAACATGAACAAGCGTGACGACACATCCCGCTTGCCAGACATCTGGAAATTAGCCCTCCCCACAAAAACTGACACCAGATCCAGAGGCACACAGAACGCCATCACCAATCAACCACACCAGACCCAAACCCAGACCCTCTCCACAGATAAATTACAGACACCATCCAGTAGCCAAACCACGATGGCACCTCCGGATGCTGCACCCCCCTGCAATCCCTACACAGATCTGGCTGGCACAGGCCACAAAACCACAGCTCGCCCCTATACACGAAGCCAAGCCAGAGCACAACAAAGCAGTACAGCCATCTTCTCAGAAAAACTCTTCACAAAGTTCAAGAGGTCAAGACACAAAGGCTTTAGCAACTAATCCACACCTAATGACCCACCTAAGTGGTACTCAGGATATCACTCAAGAAATCACTCAAGATATCCCTCAAGCAATTAAGGAACAAAAGAAGAAAAGGCACACTAGCCTGGGAACTTCCTCTCTGCCCAGAACATTGGAGGCTATACACCACACCTCCTCAACAGTATTTATAGGAACTCAAACACTGAGATCCTGCTCTGTTCCAGTAACAAGAAGCCGAAAGCACCAGCCTGAAGATGACGAGTGAGACCTCGTCGAAACGTCGCCTAGACACCCCAACTTTTACACGGGAAGACACCCGAGGACACCAAAACCTGCATTCCTGTACCCGTGAAAATCTACGAAAGCATATATATATATATATACTCTCTCTCTCTCTCTCTCTCTCACACACACACACACACACACACACAGAGTTTTTAAAAGCAACAAATAATGCAGTAACTAAAAAAGGAGGGGCAACCCCACCCCCCACAGCCCCTCAAGCCAAGACCTTTTTTCATTAACCTACTGAAACATTAACGAACCGGAGACACTCTGCACATGCACAGAGGCACTGCAGGCCTAAGACACCACCATTCCACAACCTGCCTTGATAATTAAAGGGTTTTAAACAAACAAAAAATCCCAAATAATGTAGGAGCTAAGAAAGCCGTCAACCCACCCCACCCCACTCTCTCACACAAAACCCAAAACAAGTACCATCTTTGTACATGCCCAGAGGCACCGCAGGCCTGAGGCAACACCCTCCCACCCTCTGCCTTGATAACTTAAGGGCTTGATGCTAACAGCAACAACGATTTTAAAATCCTGAATGTAATTATTGTTTAAAAATTAATTTAGAACACCCCAAAGAGAGCGGGAGCTATTAAGAGACCTATCGACTCCCCCCCAAAAAACCCATAAAACACAACCAAAACTCGAAGCAAACACTTGGTTTGCGAAGGCACTCTGCACATGTGCAGAGGCACTGCGGACCTGAGAACTTGCCTTGGTAATTTGAGGAAGGTCGAACCCCCTCTTTTCACCCCAGCCCCCTTTTCACGCCAGCGCCCACGGCCCCTTTTGTCCCGCCCACCAGCGACCGAAACCCGGGAGACGTTAGAACGGGCCCTCCAACCGCTCCTAAGAGGCGTTGGGGCGACGGTTGAACGGCCTTTTATAGACCCCGGGAGGAGCACGTGCCCGCTGACCCCGCCCACAACTCCAAAATAAGACACGCCCACACAGAAAAAAGACCGGGGCGACGCCCTAACGGCTCTTTCCACCTTGTGAAGAGAATTCGGGAGGGCGTCACCAAGAAAAGAATATCACTCCGCGTCACGTGACGAACCTCGCTTTTGAATCCCTGGCGCCTTTGGCCCTTTTTCTCACGCCGACCCCCCTCCCAGCCTTTTTTTGGGGGGGGGGTTCGTATTCCTCGTCGCAAAAAAGAAAGGTAGAAAATAATAACGACGTTATGTTTAGGGATATTTTTTTCCCACGTGTTCTCCGCGGATGAACTCCGTGACGAATCACTCTTCCTCGCAAAAGCTTCGAAAGCGAGGGAGAAGCGCGCCGAGCTCTGATTGGTCCTCGTGACCTCGCCGTCCCTCCCGCTCCTTCTGACAGGCATGTGATGCCGAACGTTTCCGAAGCCGGTCGGTTGCAGCCGGCGGCGGCTCAATGGGAAGCGTACGGTATTTACCCCGCTCTGCGAAAGAACCGAAAGCTACCGAGGAGTCCCGAAAGTTACCGAAGCGACCCGGAGTTTTCGAACGCGCTCCACAGATTCGCTGGATTTAGAAGCGGTAGCAGCGCTTAATCTTTTTAATTGGACAGTTTTCCTATTTGTTAATAAAACAAAATGTTCTATTTTTCAGCGACCCCAAATAATCAATCAATCAATCAATCAATCACTGTCAGGACTGCAATCTAAAAATTCACAGCACAAAAGGAAAGTGGGATGCGGAGGGAGAAGGAAATATTTGATTTGATTTATTGTATTTCAATGCCGCTTTTCATTCAAACGAATCCCAAAGCGGCTTATAAACAATAATAAAACATAATGCAGCATCACAAATAAAGCAGAAATCATATAAAATAATAAGGCATCAATAAATCAATTAGTCTTTAAAACACTATTAATAAAGAAACAAACGCCAGCACCTGATTTTAATCATGGCCAGCTTGAACAGGAAACAGGTTTTTTTAATGAAAGAGAGAGAAAGAAAGAAAACCATCTAGCAACCCATAGTTCTTGGAAGTGGCTGTAATTCACTTGCTTAATTGCCTGTGCTTGTTGGCAATTGCTAGCAGGTTGGCTTCTGTTTTTAAGTTCGGCACATGGCTAGGAAGCAATATATGTCTCTCCCACCAGATGGAGCAGTGAATCAAGAAATCAGATAAATTAAAAAACTAAAGTAGATTAAGATTACTGCGACTTTCTAAACATCTGATTAGGTTTGCCTAAACCAGTGATGGCCAAACTTGGCCCTCCAGCTGTTTTGGGACTACAATTCCCATCATCCCTGACCACTGGTCCTGTTAGCTAGGGATGGTGTGAGTTGTAGTCCCAAAACATCTGGAGGGCAGAGTTTGGCCATCACTGGCCTAAACAGAAATGTTTTTCGCAGGCACCATGACATGGAGAGGAGCAAATGAAAAGAAAACGAATAATATCAACACTCAAGGAAGTAATTGACCAATTTTAGGGTTGCCATATTTCAAAAAGTAAAAACCAGGACACCCTAGTTTGAGGGGGGTTTTTAGGAGGACCCCAAAATTCTTGAGCTTTTACTTTTTTCGATTGACTTGCCCAACATCCAGGATAAAGCCTTTCAGAAATTCCCCCCTGGCATCAATCCTGGAGATGTCCAGGAAAATCTGGATGTATGGCAGCCCTACTGATTTGATGAGAGTCTGGCTAGAACAGGTGTTGGTTAACTTTTTCAACCAAGGGGCCCCCATCCCATTCTGGGAAGTCTTCGAAGGGAGTGCACGCCAGTGGAGTAACCTATGGAAATTTGATCTCTGTACTGTAGGCTATGGAAGGGATGCGGGTGGTGCTGTGGGTTAAACCACAGAGCCTAGGACTTGCTGATCAGAAGGTCAGCGGTTCGAATCCCCCTGACGGGGTGAGCTCCCATTGCTCGCTCCCTGCTCCTGCCAACCTAGCAGTTCAAAAGCACGTCAAAGTGCAAGTAGATAAATAGGTACCACTCCAGCGGGAAGGTAAACAGCATTTCCGTGCGCTGCTCTGGTTTGCCAGAAGCGGCTTAGTCATGCTGGCCACATGACCCAGAAGCTTTACGCCGGCTCCCTTGGCCAATAAAGCGAGATGAGCGCCGCGACCCCAGAGTCGGTCACGACTGGACCTAATGGTCAGGGGTCCCTTTACCTTTACTGTAGGCTATGAGCATAGCCAAGACTTTTGTTGGGGGGGGGGAGCAGAACTGATGTCATTGATCAGTTAAGTATTTCAATTGTTTTACTTGATCTAGGAGTGACAGCTCCATTGGTTACGCCCATGGAGAGGGTGCAAAGCTGGGTAAGTGTTCTGGTAAGTTTCCTGAATCCTGAGGGTCAAACAGAGAGGTTTGGATATCCACCTTCAGCCCCCAGGCCTGTGGTTGACCACCCCGGGATAGAATCTCATTTAAAAAACCACTTTATCAAAAGCACTTATGTTATAAACTGCATAATAGGTGCTTTGTTTTTAAAGCACTGCGGGGGGGGGGGGGCTTTGGAGTTGGGAAAGTGATTGGGGAGGTTAAGAGGGTCAGATGAACCAATGTTTTAACATGAAGGCATGTAAACTCCCAGTCAGCAAATCAGGATGTCCATATACCTGATCCTCGGACAAATCACAAAGCCTCCCCATAGGCTTTGTGCAGGCAAATTGGGGGGAAAGCTTCAACCAACAGGTCGTCCAGAGCTCTAAGGCAACTGCTTCATGGCTTTTAGAAAGATCTTGTCAGAGGGATCCTGGGGAGACTGGCTTTAATCCCCGGCCCCTGGGAAGATCTCTCTTCCCACTACCATGAAAAAAAGAAGAAAAAAATCATTGGCATTTGGGCGCTGCTGTTTGACCATTAAAACCCAATTTTCTTTCTTTGTGCCAGGTTCTGGCCATAACTGCAATCCGGGCAGTTACTGCTGCTGCTATGATCTCTGCCACAGTCTCAATTAGGTGGCCTTTGTCTCAGCCTCAGTCCCCCATCTTCAATATGGGGATAATGATACAGTGGTACCTCAGGTTACATATGTTTCAGGTTACATATGCTTCAGGTTGCAGACTCCGCTAACCCAAAAATAGTACCTCAGGTTAAGAACTTTGCTTCAGGGTGAGAACAGAAATCGTGCTCCAGCGGCGTGGCAGCAGCAGGAGGCCCCATTAGCTGAAGTGGTGTCTCAGGTTAAGAACAGTTTCAGGTTAAGTATGGACCTCCGGAACGAATTAAGTACTTAACCCGAGGTACCACTGTACCAGCTAGCCTGCCTTCAAGGGCTGCCAGAAAAATTACCATATTTTTCGCTCTATAACACGCACCCGACCATAACACGCACATAGTTTTTAGAGGAGGAAAACAAGAAAAAAAATATTCTAAACGAAATAGTGGATATATGATTTTTGTGGTTCATGCTGTGGCCAAAGACGTGATCTGACAGTGAGTTTGGAGTACCCCAATGCAAAAATCCTGAGGATCCATGTGGATCCATGCTTTGTAACAACGGAGGAGGGAAGGAAGGGGAACCATGGATCCTCTGCTCACGACTGCAGCAGATCCCCCCTGCCACCCGCAGGCATTCGCTCCAGAACACACACAGACATTTTCCCCTTACTTTCTAGGAGGAAAAAAGTGAGTGTTATGGTGCAAAAAATACGGTACTTGGTTGTGCATGTGCACTTTACGGAATGCTTAAGAGGAGAAGCATTCTCCCATGTATAAGCTGTGACTCTGCAGAGCTTTATTTAAGACATGCAAATTTTTCCGTTCTCCAATGTGCATTGTTTTCTTATTTCCCTAAATGATGATGTGTTTTTTCTCTCTCCCTCTTAAGGATTGTGTTCTTTTATGGATTATTTTCATCTTATCTGGTTGTGTTGTAAACAGCCCTGTGATTTGCCCATTTCTCTATAAATTTATTTTCTTGATGGCTTTTGTATCACAGTCTTCTTACATGTCGATTTTACTACTATGATAGTTTGCCAAGGATTTCATCCAGTTTGTGTTTGGTGGGATATCTTTTATGTACATTGGCTTATTTTTGTTATTAATTTTCTTTTGTCATTCTGTTCCAGAATGTTTTCAAATGGGTTTTTTTTTATTAGCGTTTTGCTTCCAATTGCTGCATGGTGTGTCTTAACTGGAAGAACTGAGAAAACTGATGGATTTTGCTGCTTGTTCATGTGATATTGTTCAAACCAAGTACTGTACTTTTAACAGATTATCAGATGGTATCCAAATCATCTAAATCCATCCATTTCTGCTTGCCTCTTTCAGTTATTAGGAAGGAGAGAGAAAAATGTTGCGCTGCACACTGAAACTATGCTCAGCTCTCTCCCCAGCATAACTTCAGAAGTGGCACATTCATGCTTGCCTGTGCTCAGTCTTACGGACTAGAAACTTGGGTTTAAAAACCAACAAGAAATTGAAAGCTGAGATGAATAGGATGCTGAATCCCACACCAAAAGGCACTTGCCTGAGGTTCGTGCAGTGAACTATGGAATAATTATACACACAGCTCTGGGTATGTGGCAAGACTCCAACTATATCAATAAACACATCACCTGTATCCTGTATGAAAAAGAATTGGCTGGTGCTTTGCTTTGATGTTTGTTTTGCCCCCATGATGCAGCTGGCTGTGTGTATGTGTGCATGGGGAAAGTGGGAGGGGGGGAAACTGGTCTGCGCTCCCTCCTGTTGCTTACAATAAGCCATTTCCCATACATGTCATCTCCAAAGCAGAGGGGATAGAGAGGAGGGAAGACCATATGGAAGCAGAACAAAGAAAACAGAACAAAAAAGAAATCGGGGAAACTTTCAAAAAGTCCATTTGATGTGCAAGTATAAACAGGAAAATGATGCCTCGGGACTCGGGAGCCAGGAATTGCACCATCAGACAGCTGTTAGCTTATGTTGTTTAATATCACAGTGAGACCCAGTGCAAATGTGTTTTTTCAGGCTTTCTGGCTTCTTGGGGAGTCCTATGCATCTAAACCTGTCTCTCAAGGAACCCCTAAGCAGGGGCGTAGGATGGAGGGGGGTGACAAATATCAAGGAACAATTACTGCCCTACTAGGGCAGTTCATAAGGGACGCGGGTGGCGCTGTGGGTAAAAGCCTCAGCGCCTAGGGCTTGCCGATCGAAAGGTCGGCGGTTCGAATCCCCGCGGCGGGGTGCGCTCCCGTTGCTCGGTCCCAGCGCCTGCCAACCTAGCAGTTCGAAAGCACCCCCGGGTGCAAGTAGATAAATAGGGACCGCTTACTAGCGGGAAGGTAAACGGCATTTCCGTGTGCGGCTCTGGCTCGCCAGAGCAGCGATGTCACGCTGGCCACGTGACCCGGAAGTGTCTCCGGACAGCGCTGGCCCCCGGCCTCTTGAGTGAGATGGGTGCACCAACCCCAGAGTCTGTCAAGACTGGCCCATACGGGCAGGGGTACCTTTACCTTTACCTTAGGGCAGTTCATAAAAAACTTTTTTTAAAAAAAATGCCTGCTCCAAAGGTCTTATCTTACAACACTAGGGTTTATATAACTATAGATGAAATTTCATACATATCAGTTAATATCTTGGCCCTCCTCCATGAAAATAGCTGTTTACTTGGCCGTTTTCCTATGTCGTGAAGGCTGCAATTTCAATTCTGTGGAGCACTTACTGTTCCCAACCCTAACCCTGTGGAAAGCCATCTAATTAGACTTTAATTTTAACATGTTAGGAGGTAATTTAATTATTGCTTGATTTTATACCAATGTTATGTATCTGATGTTAGCCGCCCTGAGTCCGACTTCGGCCGGGGAGGGCGGGATATAAATAAAAGTGGCTTGTTTATTATTATTATTATTATTATTATTATTATGCTTATTATTATTATTATTCCTTTGTAAGAAACTATGAAATAATGTAAAACCATTTTATGCAGGCCAGAAAAAATAAATAAATGTTGGGGTTGACAAGAAATTTTCCGCACCGGGTACCACCTGACCTTCCTTCCTACGCCTCTGCCCGTAAGCCAGGGATGTGGAAGCTCTGGCCCTCTAGATGTTGATTTATTTGTTTGTGTCATTTAACAGCATTTACAGCCACTTCATATTTCTAAAATGAAATAAATTCCTAAGCAGTGTACAATATAAAAGCAGTGTACAATATGAAAAATACCACCTAAAACCTGGAAAACAACAGTAATTAAAACAAAGACTTTGGGTGGTATTCAGGCATATAAAACAAGGTTCAGTCTTATGGGTCAGAGAAAGCCTGGACAGTTATTATCACTTTTCTTTATTATATATTTGTTTATACTCCACCTCTTTCACTGTCAGGGACTCAAGGAGGCTTGCAGATTAAAATAAGAAGAGCTGAAAACATGGGGGGGGGGGCACCAATCATTAAAAAGCATTAAACATTAATAGAATTAAAACATATATAAGATCTACTAAGAGCCTGCAAATTAATTACAATAAAAACAGCACAGCACCAGCCCTTTCATTAAAAGCTGTCAGTTTGCCAAAGCCTGTTGGAACAAGGTCTTCATCTGCAGAAAGACCACAAGGAAGGAGACAGACTAGCTTCACCAGGGAGGGAGTCCCAAAGTCTGGGAGCAGCCACCAAGAAGGCCCTCTCCTGCATCCCCACCAAGCGTCCCTGTGAGGGTGACCGACAGAAGGGACTCCCTAGAAGATCTCAGAACCCAGATGAGGGAATGTGCACAAAAATTACATCTAAACAAACAAACAAACAGAGGTTGCTTTTTTCTGCAGTAGCAGAAAACCCCAATATCTGGGTCATCGCCTAATGGCATCCTCTAGGGTTTTGTGCCATGAGTAGAATTTCACCAGATGATCTAAGTAATCTTTCAGGTCTATACAGGAGCAGGCAGTCTTTCTGATAAGCTGGACCTGAATCATAAAATCATAGAATCATATCATTGTAGACTTGGAAGGGACCCTGAGGCTCATCTCGTCCAACTGGGGGCCCCCCAAAGTTGATGGGCATTGCCATTCAAATGGTGTCTTCTTTTTTTAATCCGATTCTTATTAAATTTTCTGTTTTACAATTTTGGATAAATATTTTACATACTTAAGATATCAATGACTTCCTTTCTTATCTTTCCATGGTTTATTTTACATATCTTATATCCCTGCATATTAAAAAAAACGATACCAGACAGTTTTTTATCATGCCTTGTTTTTGATTATGTGGGGTGGTGGGGCTTACCTGCCCCCCCCCCCCATATTTTATTCAAATTGGCACCCCTGAGAGAATGGGACAAATGAGGGAGCATCTCCACACAATCTTAGGGACCAGGCAATCTAATTCCAGAGGGGAAATAATGAAACTCCGAAATATTGCCAGCCATTTCTTCCCATCTCTGGCCCATTCAAGCTGGGCCTAAGCAAATTCCACTGCGCAGCTGTGGTTAAGGCTTAAAAAACAAGCACACCCAATTCCTTCAACACAGCTAAGTTCATTTTCTGTTGTTGTTGTTGCTGTTGTTGATGGCAATGAGCGCCCAGCCTCAGGCCCAGAGCACTCCTCGTAAACATCAGGAAATACCCAAAGCTGCTGAGAGGATTAAAGCGTTGATATGAACCTTAGATCTCTGCTTTAAAGCCCTGGCGTACAGCAAATCTGGCAACATGGTAGAGGAAGGAGTAATTGCCCAAGTATGTTTTCTTGAGTTGCAAAAACTGCTTTTGACACGTTTGCTTGGGGGGGGGACCTCTGCTGGTGATGTGCATGATGATGAGCAGCCTGGTGATGTGATGGTTCTCTAGAATGAGCTCCATCAGCCTTAAGGTACCCTTTGAAGACCCATCTAAGGCGGATCAAATTTTTAGGGAACTAATTCTTGAGATCTCCCTCTCTGTCTCTCTGAGTTAGCAGACTGCAACATGGCACAGGTCAGATGTGCAAGGTTGCCAACATACTGCTGGACTGAAATTGGCCACTGGGTCTCAAACTTTCACTGAGTTAGGGATTTCCCCTGCGTGCGAAGAAGGGCTCTGGTTAATTGACCTAACAGTGGGTCCAATGGTCAAGATGAAAAGTTTGGATTTGATATCCCGCTTTATCACTACCTGAAGGAGTCTCAAAGTGGCTAACAATCTCCTTTCCCTTCCTCACCCACAACAAACACTCTGTGAGGTGAGTGAGGCTGAGAGACTTCAAAGAAGTGTGACTAGCCCAAGGTCACTCAGCAGCTGCTGAGTGGAGGAGCGGAGAGGCGAACCTGGTTCACCAGATTACGAGTCTACCACTCTTAACCTCTACACCACACTGGTTGGTGGAGGTTTATGCACATGCTCCAGATGAAGCTCATCAACCTGCTGAAGTAGCTCATCTAGGAGAAGGAGAGCTTGATCCTAAACCTCTGCTGCCTTGTGGGATATCTTGGATGGTTGCAAAGGTGCATGCCCTTGGTTTTTACCACTTTAACACTCAGAGCTCACGCCATCACAGATCTCCAGTTCCCAGCACACATAAACTACAGTTTCCAGGATTCCTAAGGTGGAGCCATATGCTTTAAATGCATTGGGTTGTATCAAATGCTAGTTCTACTCAAGAGTTGGTCCTTTAGATTAGTGGGCATGCCGAACCATTCATTTCCATGGGTCTACTCTGGATGGAACAGAGTTGACTGCAACTCATTGTGTGGATGCGACCTTAGTGGAAATAATATAAAATACACATACTAGCAGCCTTATATACAGCTCCCATTAAATGGGAAATTCTGTTGTTGTTGCTGTTTTGTCGTTTAGTCGTGTCTGACTCTTCGTGACCCCATGGACAGGCACTCCTGAATTCCACTGCCTCCCACAGTTTGGTCAAACTCATGCTGGTAGCTTCGAGAACACTGTCCAACCATCTCGTTCTCTGTCGTCCCCTTCTCCTTGTGCCCTCCATCTTTCCCAACATCAGGGTCTTTTCCAGGGAGTCTTCTCTTCTCGTGAGGTGGCCAAAGTATTGGAGCCTCAGCTTCAGGATCTGTCCTTCCAGTGAGCACTCAGGGCTGATTTCCTTCAGAATGGATAGGTTTGATCTTCTTGCAGTCCATGGGACTCTCAAGTGTCTCCTCCAGCACTGTAATTCAAAAGCATCAATTCTTCGGCGATCAGCCTTCTTTATGGTCCAGCTCTCACTTCCATATATCACTACTGGGAAAATCATAGCTTTAACTATATGGACCTTTGTCAGCAAGGTGATTCTCTGCTGTCTAGGTTTGTCATTGCTTTCTCCCAAGAAGCAGGTTTCTTTTAAGAAACACCTAGATCTGTGCAGTCTTGAACTCAGCGGTCAACATCAATGCAGCTCTGAAAGATTCTGTCTGCCATCTTGTTTCAAAATAGCACCCAGCTGTATCCCAACATAAATGAAAACCTAATTCTTGGTCTTAGGAACCTTCATGCAAAATTTGGTTATATCTTCAGAGATCTCCGAATGCATAGTGAACAGATACATTTCCAAAATTTATAGTGTGTGTGCGTGTTATTTATATATACCATCAGCTGGATGGTTCCCCGGCTGAGCCTATAACTCCAGAGTGCCAAGAGTCCACAGTCTTTGTCCTACATTTAGGCCCCCATGGGGTGGGGCAGGGATATAAAATCAGGGCCTCATACTGCAAAAACTTGTTTGAGATTCAGGCATTGTGAATCTGACCCTCACATTCAGGACTGTCAGACCCTTTGGGAATAATCTAGGGTATCTACTTATCTCTCTGTCTCTAGCTAGCTAGCTATTCCTTTTTCAAAAAATAAATAAAATTAATTCCCAACTTCTAAGGGTTTTTCTGTTTTTAGTTTTTAGCTTGCTGTGTGTTTGAAAACACTTCAAGGGGGAAACGGTGGTGGCCAGCAGAGAGTGCCTCTTTTTGAAAGACATTCCTTTGTTAAATTCCTTCCCCGAGGGGACGGAGAGTTGGGAAAAAGAGAGGTTCTCAAACACCTGGGGGCAACCACGGACTCTTTCCAAATGACCTCATAAATTATCAGAGTGTTACAATGCTTGATTTGTCAACCTCTGCTTCATCAGCTATTTATGGAGTGCTTGTAAACTGGGAGCCAAATGTGCTTGCACCCCCCTCCCCACCCACCCCTGTAAAATGCTTGCTTGTCCTTTTTGTTCTTTGAATGTTTCATAGGCACCGTCCGGTGCTTTTATCCTATTCTGTTGGGGGGGGCGCTGATTATAATTTGATGCATCTATTTTATTTCTCAGAGTGGGTAATAATGCGGCAGTAAGGGGGAAAGCAGAACATCGGGGGGGATGGGGGGGAGGATGGAGGGGAGAGATTGTGGGAACTTTCTAAACAGGGCTGACCAATGACTTCTGTCACTTGAGATTATGGACAGGGTACTTCTTCTTCTTTGGCGATCACTCGTAGCCAAGTAAGATTGTCTTCCATAAACACAGTTTTAACAATGAGTCCGTAAGTGACTGTGGAGGCCAATTCTGGATCCAGACATCCTTCCACAGTGGGGACATTGGTTTCCAGGTGGGAGCAGATCACGGTGTGGATTTGCCAAGCGTGCCTTCCTCTTAGCACGTTTCTCCCTTGTGTCCTGAGTTCGAGTTTCTTCAAAGCCCATGACACCTTTGGTAAAGGCTGTTCTCCAACTGGAGCGCTCGCAGGCCAGTGTTTCCCAGTTGTCGGTGTTTATACTACATTTTTTTAGATTTGCCTTGAGACAGTCTTTAAACCTCTTTTGTTGACCACCAGCATTACACTTTCCATTTTTAAGTTCTTAATAGAGTAGTTGCTTTGGAAGACGATCATCAGGCATCCGCACAACATGACCAGTTCAACGAAGTTGATGTTGAAGAATCCTTGCTTCAACACGGGTGATCTTTGCTTCTTCCAGTACACTGATATTAGTTCGCCTGTATTCCCAAGTGATGTGTTAAAATTTTCGGAGACACCGTTGATGGAATCTTTCGAGGAGTTGGAGATGGCGTTTATAAGTGGTTTACAAGTGTGTGCAGAAGCCGACTGAACTGCCAGTGTATTCTTGCTTCAGCCCTGGTGAGGGGAAGAGTATTCTGAGGCAAAGCACCTTAAAGAACCTTCTGATTCCTCCTGGTTGCCAAGATCGTCTGATGTGGGACCTGAGGTTCAGCAGGCCATTTCCAGGGGCAAAGCCTTCTGTGTGGCAGACAATAGGATCTGAGCCTTTATGCTCTGCTCTGCTCCAGTGTATCTTTCAGCCAAAGAAAATAAAAATCTTTTTCCTTTTAACTCACTGCTAGACATGCTATTGCAGGATAAGAAGGCTATTGCCATCTCCAGATCTCTAAAGAGCTGTCCCACGAAAGATGGAACAAGCTTGTTTTATCTTGCTCCACAGGGTAGGACCAGAAAGGAGACTCCGAATGAACATCAGGGAGAACCTTCTGGTGGTAAGAGCTGTTTGACAGTGGAAAGGACAATGGACTCCCTCAGGAAGTTGTGGACTCTCCTTCACTGGAGGTTTTTAAGCAGAGGTTGGATGGCCATCTGCCATGGATCATAGAATCAAAGAGTTGGAAGGTACCCAAGGGTCATCTACTCCAACCCCTCATTATAATGATGCCAAATTATAATACAATTACTAATACCTATCATTCAGATACCAAATTATATAATTTAGGTGCCCCACCCCATCGTGTGCTAGAATTGATGGTTTGATGGTTTACTTTACTTTTGCGTTTCAAAATCTTATTAATTTCAATTGCACTCCAGTTCTAAGAGGCATCACCAACTGACCAGTCCCCCACATCGCCTTCCCAGGTGAGCCATGAAGTTTTGCAAGGGCTAAAGAATATTTCGGGTCCGAGCGAGTGCATGTCAAGGCGGTGGCTTGGTAGTTGAGCCTGTATCCAGGTTATATCCCCGTCACCACCAGGCGGGACTGGTAATGTCTCCTGCCTGAAACCCATGAGAGCTGCTGCCAGTCTGAGCAGACAATACTGAACTAAATGAACTAGCACCTGATAAGGCAGCTTTCCATGTTGTGTGGTGGGTGTCCCCCCCCCCATGGAAATAATGGCACATGACACAATTATTAAGGTTAATGTCCTAAATAAGGCCACAACTTTATTGGTTACGGGTGATGAACAGTATTGGCTTAGGCATTGGTCCTAACCGACTATATCTGACTTCAGCCCGTCTGCTTGAAGTCTGGGAAGGGTTAACCACCAGTAGGGGGAGTCCTGCTAATGCACATCAACTAGGAACTCCCCCAGGGTCACTGATAGGGGGCGTGCCTTAGGCCCTCACCTCCCCAGGTTTCGGACAGGGCCACACACCCCGGAATCCTTTATCGGACTACCCTTCAATCTGTGGGGCAGGTGATGGCGCTTCCTCCCCTCTTCCATCTACAGAACTATACCAATGCCTAACCGCCAATACCCAGCAAGTTATGACGATTGCTACGAGGTAGGCGAAAACCAAGTGGCTGGTGCCAATTTGCCAGGTGGAAAAATTCCTACCAGGCCCCTCAACAGCGACCAACCGAGGTCCATAACAAGGTCAAGGAACAAAAACCATATAGGGCAGGAGGGTGGGAAAAGCAGGAACAGCTGGCAGGCAGGGAAAGAGGGAGATCCCCGGCTGCGTCCTGCCTTAAATAGGGCAGGCCACGCCCCCAGAGCCAGCTGATTGGCTGGCCAGGGTGTGATGCGGCCGGGAATCCCCCCAATCGTGAGGGGCTGGGCTCCAGCCACCATGCGCGTGGAGGAGCCGTGAAGCCCGCAACCACACCTCCTCCGTAGGGCAGAAGTGACTTTCCCCCTTCTTCAAGGCGCTAAGGCGAGGTGTCAGCAAACCTGTCCATTAGGGGGCGGATTTCCAAGCCTGGGGGCAGCATCTGGCCGACCCCTGCGCTAAGGCCTGTCGTCCTTCCTTGCTTTCCGGTGTCCATGTTTATTGCTTCAGTCGCGACTGTTCTCTGCTTCCCTTGACCACATCCCCACATCCCGTCCTTCTCCAGGAGGTGTTTATTTGTGTAGCTATGAGGTCAGTAGTAGAGAGAGCATGCTTTGCGCAATCCCATGTCCCATCCCTGGTGTTTCCAGAGGAACAGGTCAAGCCACAGGTGGTGGTGGTGGGGAAACAAAATCTGCCCCAAGCGCTTGAGCGTCAATCGCCCTGTCAGAACAGAACAAAATTTGCTACTACAGCTTCAAAACTTTTGCAGGAATAGACCATCCAGTTACTAGCTGCCCTCCATCTCCATTTGGATAATAATAATAATAATGATAATAATATTTATTTGTACCCCGCCCATCTGGCTGGGTTTCCCCAGCCACTCTGGGAGGCTTCCAACAAAGATTAAAAATACATTAAAATGTCACACATTAAAAACTTCCCTGACTATGCATTGGTTTCGCTTTTTGTTTTTAAGAAGCCAGCATTATAGCTACTATTGCAGAATTTAGCACACATTGCTGCAGCTGTCGCTTATTAAGCACCTGCTGCAGCTGAACAAATTTATAAATGGTGGCTGCAGGGAGGGGCCCTTAAAAACAGTCAACCTGTGGATACAGATGCAGGTGTGACTTGTCAATTATTATTATTATTTTTAAGAAAGGCCATTTAGTTCTGCAATCTAGTCTGTTGGCCTTTAAGTTTGGCAAGGGCTGGCTTTATTTTCTTGCTGGGTTGTGTCCCCCTATGTTCTACTCTAGAGTAGAGCCATTGAAATGAACGGACCTTAGGTAGGCCCATCTGCACTATACATTTAAAGCAGTTGGACACAACTCTGTATTGGTTTCCGTGTCGCTTTTGTTATGTAGTGTAGTTTCACCCTGGGCCAACAGGGGGATACTGTA
>JAXCMG010000019.1:2375013-2394646 GCA_034642415.1 Podarcis siculus | reverse complement strand
TTGAAGAAATCGCTGTGCCGGCTGCTATGTCAACCCACAACTTAACAGCTTTTTATTATTATTTTAAGCCAAGTTCTGTGTTTGGGAGCATTGAAAAAGCAAATGGATTTTCTCGCTCTTTCAGGATCTGTAGCTTCGACAGCGTCAAAGAACTGGCCTAGTCAGGCTGGAAAAGGGCAAATCATAGTATGTGGTCCGGTTTCTGTGCACTGTATGAAACAAGGCGGTTGGCCTCTGAATTGGGGAATTTGGCGTTTTCTGGGCTCTGGTGTGATGCTATGCACAGTCTCATAGCCTTTCCGATTTGTGGAGGGGGCAGTGGGGGGAGCGTTGTGAAAAAGGAAAGTGCACAGAAGGGGGGGTAGCTTAAAAAGCAAACCTGAACACTTTTGAGGCTATACAGGGAAAGTGAGAAACTGTCCCCCCTGCTGGGGTAGCTGATGAATAATCCGCTGATATCAAGCTGAGCGCTCAGCTCAGAGCGGCTGGTATTCCATACTAACACTAATCAACCGGTATGAAACATCCATTTTAAACGCAAATGAGAAGGGGGGGGGGAGTTATGGAGAATGCTGAAAATCTTTTTTGAAAATCAGGCTTCACACACACACACACACACACACACACACACACACACACGGAGGTGACTTCTCTTGAAACAGGGGTGGCAAGGTTGCAGTGTTGCGCAAGGCATGCCAGCCATGCCCTTTCCCGAGATATTCCATTCCATCTCTCTCTCACACAGTATCCCATGCTTCTTGAGCATGCTTAGTTCTCATTGGTCTGTTTTGGATTCACCCCACCCAATTAGGGTTGCCCCTGTGCTGAGGATCTTTTTTTTTTTTTTTTTGTACATCTGCAAATCTGGGGTCTTCTCCCAAGCACAGGATGATGCCATTTTGGCTCCATAAGGAACTAGAGTTGAAGAATAAGTTTGCTAATTGATTGATTGATTGATTGATTGATTGATTGCATCTACCACATCCTCCCCCAAAGGAGCTTAAGATGGCATCCCCCCCCAAAGGAGCTCCCATTCTGCCCACACAACAACCCTGTGAGGTAGGTTAGATCAGGTTGAGTAGAGTTGGCATCGCTGCGTCTTGGGAGACAATGGAAGAGTGTGCCTTTAGGGGAGAATTACAGCACCTGTGGCAGTAGAGATCAATATGGGCGAGATATGTTTTGTTGCAGCTGGGGCAGACCATGGTGGGCTTTGAGTTTTCAAATTTCAGCGACACCCTGTGCAACACCAAAATTTGGCGCCCCCTCCGCCTCTCGCCCTCCATTCTAATTTGTTGTTGTGATGCCCCCTGCGGTGCCTTCTCAACTCAGTGCCCCATGTGGGTCAACCGGTCGTGCTCCCCTAAATTCACCTCTGGGACAGATGAAGGCATCCGGTTGTGCTACTGCAGATGCACCATGGCGATTCTTCTCTCTGTGATCCTCCCATAGGTTATTCCTCCTCTGGTCATTGCTATGGATGTCTCCAGGCACTGCGGTCATCTGCAAGGGGTTCCCACATGGTGGGGTTAATGTTGCCAGCCCAAGGTCACCCAACCGCAGACTTCATGGCTGAGAGGGGATTTGAGCCCTGGTCTCTCAGAACCATAGGAGCAAAACCAGCCTGACCAGTTAACATTAAAATGAAGCAGCCCCATGGCCCAAACTATGCCATTAAGCCAGTGGAGGGTGGTCTGTTTGGGAAAATGGGGCCCTGTCCCACCAACCTCATTCTGCTCTGACCTTCCCCACCTGCCAGCCTTCTTACTTACATCCTGCCCAGAAGATGGCATTGCTTGTTGGCTTCCTCCAGTTTTGCCCCTTGAAGAGCTGGGCAGAGAGGAGGACAAAACTAGAGGAGGAGAAAACTAGAATTACCATATTTTTTGCACCATAACACTCACTTTTTTCCTCCTAGAAAGTAAGGGGAAAAGTCTGTGCGTGTTATGGAGGGAATGCCTAAGGGGTGGCATGCCTATGGATTTTCCTCCTCTAAAAACTACGTGCGTGTTATGGTCGGGTGCGTGTTATAGAGCGAAAAATACGGTAGTTGGCTCTGAGCTGTTGTTGGCTCTGGCGCCACCTACTGTTGGGCTCCCTGCCAACCCCCCTACCATCTTCAACAGATTCAGCCACCACTGTGTTCATCCAAAACATGGGTAGGCAAACTAAGGCCCGGGGACCTTCTAAATCACCTTCTAAATCCGGCCCACGGACAGTCCAGGAATCAGCATGTTTTTACATGAGTCCTTTTATTTAAAATGCATCTCTGGGTTACTTGTGGGGCATAGGAATTCATTCATTTCTTTTCTTCCCAAAATATAGTCCGGCCCCCCACAAGGTCTGAAGGACAGTGGACCCGGACCCCTGCTGAAAAAGTTTGCTGACCCCTGATCCAAAACAAAAGGCAAGTGTTGCTCTAGGACAGGCATCCCCCAAGTCGGCCCTCCAGATGTTTTGGGACTACAACTCCCTTCATCCCTAGCTAACAGGACCAGTGGTCAGGGATGGTGGGAATTGTAGTCCCAAAATAGCTGGAGGGCCAAGTTTGGCCATCACTGCCTTAGGCCCTCCAGTTCAGAGGGGAAAGCAACAGACTGGTGACTGAATCAGTAAGACTGGCACGAGCTGAAGAGGTTAGAGTTTTGGCTGACTAATCTTCACTCTTTTTTCAAAGCAGCTCTTCATTTTTTAATGTCTTCAACTTTGGAATGATCCAGTCTCGACTGTCATGTACTAATACTAGATAATTCATTGCATGTTTTATGATTAATATAGCCCTTGATGGAGTCGATGCTATCAAATCCACCCTAACGATTCCCTAAGCAAAACAGGAATCATTTATCCCTCTGCTGAAGTATTGCAAACTCCAATTTTGCAAACATCTCTTAAATGCTTTAAAAATGTTTCAGTGAGCAGATCATTAAAAAACAGAGCGATCCTGCTGTTTAGATTATATTTACATTTTGTGGTCCATTTCATTTCATGGTACATTATGTAATGTATTAAGGGCACATTTCCGTATTAGCATTTGTTGAATAATTCTCAAATTGTAACTTATTTTCCGTACCATATTCCTATCTCCACCCTCTCCCAAGGCACTTCACATTTGCAAGTGTGTATGTGCTATTCAAATCAGTGTCCTTCAATGTTGAGTCCCAAGATGTCGCTGGACTGCAACGTCCATCATTCATAGCCAGCTCGGACAATGGTCAGGGAAGAAGGGAGCTGCATTTCATATAGGGATGGCAATGAATTCTGATGGAAACAGGAGTGGAAATTGCCAGTGTGTTCACTTATCAGTTCCATGTCTGGAATGAAAAGCAATCCAGTTAATGTTAGGTTTCTGTTATGTCACTGCGCAGTTCTTGGAGTCACAAGACTCTGTTGACATTCCAGACTGTTGGAAGTCTCACGGGAGACGGATGTTGAAGTTACTGGTTTCCTGTTTCTGTGTCCTGTTGTTTTCTGTCTCTCACAGAGAGCAGACGCATATTCTTTTCTGTCTTGCATAGTTAGAAATAAAGTAGCAATGTAGCACATATTTCTGGCTCCTTCTGCTGCTGTCTGAGTATTCTGCGCAATGGAGAACGTGCCTGAAGTCTCATTCAAAGGCTTAGGACTGAATCAATAAGACTGGAAGACTGGCAAGAGCTTGGTCGTACGGAGGCTCCGACAGTTAACACAATTGGCTGCTACTGTTGTTTTCAGTCTGCATATAACACATAATAAACTATGGAAAGTTAAACTATGGAACTCACCCGACCAGGAGGCACCAATGGCCACCAACTTGGATGACTTTAAAAGAGGATTAGACACATTTGTGGAGGAAAAGACTGTCCATGGCTACTAGTCATGATGGCTAAGCTGTTCTGCCACAGCAGGAGGCAATAATGCGTCTGAATGCCAGCTGCCGGGAGCCACAGAAGGGGAGAAAGTGCTCATGTGCTCAGGTCCTGCTTGTGTACTTTGCATAGGCAACTGTGAGAAGAGATGCTGGACTAGATGGGCCATTGGCCTGATCCAGCCACTGGCAGAGAAAGGGGAGTGCGGTCTGCCCTGAGTGTCATCCCTTGATTTATCGGCTACTTTTAAAATGAGGCTGCATTTTATATTGCATTTTAACCTGTATTTTAAATTGTTTGGTTTTGGTTTTTTCTCCTATTATGTTTTTACTGTGATTTTATTGGTGTTAGCTGCCCTGAGCCCAGCTCTGGCCGGGGAGGGTGGGGTATAAATTATTATTATTATTATTATTATTATTATTATTATTATTATTATTATCCCTGAGGGGGGTGACATTGCCACGCCACCACCCAGACGCTCACCGTGGCCAGCACAACCCTGGGACGCTCGCCATGGGCAGATAGCCCTGCCCCCGTGGGCAGATAGCTCCACCCCCACAGGCACCACTCTGGATACCAGAGCAGCTTTCTCCGCCTCTAGATCCAGCAGCCTCTTTTTGCATTCTTATGATTTCGTTTTTGTCAGAAGCTGGACTGCAGTGGAACAGACATCTTTCCTCCATAAACATGTATCACTTTAATGGCCACGGACTTCTTCCAAAGCATCCGGGGGCATTGTTGAGTTGAAAACTCCATCATCTCAGCCATGCTCCTATTCGCCATGATTCTCTGGGAAGGAAGAATGCCTGTTAAACCCATTTTAAGTGTGCAGTGGTTCCCCTCCCCTCTTCTTAAGGCAAATGAGAAACTATAAAGCTTTGGCCCCAGCGTCTGCCTTCTCTGTACAGATACCGCCTAAACACCTGCTCCCTTTTGTTGATGGCTGTCTTGGATCTTGAACCCTGCATGGTTTGGATGGTGCCAGGGTGGCTGGCTGAGCATCTGGCAAGCGTCCACATCCCAGAAGGGGGCCCACCAGCAAGAGCCCCCTGTACCTGTTCCTCAGCTTCACCAATACTACTACTACTACTACTACTACTACTACTACACTGGCTCCCTCGGCCAATAAAGCGAGATGAGCGCCGCATCTCCAGAGTCGGTCACAACTGGACCTAATGGTCAAGGGTCCCTTTATCTTTACCTTTAATTCTCAGGGCTAGCTGGCTGACTTGGTCCTACTTGGGCCAGTGAGGAGGCCAGGGGAGAATTAGCTGTGGGGTCACCCTTATTTTCATCGGGAAAATTTTGGAGGGTATGTGATAGCAGTGATGTCAAAGGGCGCCCCAAAAGCAGTTCTCCAGGGTTTCAGGCAGGGGACATTCCCAGCCCCACGCACAGATGACAGAATCTGATTTGAGATGGAGAGTGCTGTTTCGCTCAGATCCCGCTTTTAGGTTTCCCCAGAGTAATCCAGTTGGCCACTTTGGGAACAGGATCCTGGACTAGATGGGCCTTTGGCCTGATCCAGTAGGGCTCTTGTTATGTACTTGGCAACTTAGGACATGTCCTAGCTCCCCTCGGACACTTGCTGGTGGCTCAGCTCTGACACGAGTCTCCTCTCTTTGCTAGATCAGGGTGACCCTGAGCATCCCATTTTCCTTTCGGTTATAAACGGGCAGCATGAAGGACCCCTTGCTGGGAGAGGACAGCTGACAGTGGAACCTGTAGCAGGCTATGGCAATAATTGCAAGCCACCCCCCACCCCCAGGATCCAGGCTCAAAGTTTTTGTACGTTCTCGGGAGACAAAGATGAGTGAGCATCAAAGGCAGAGGAACACAGCAGGACTGTCGTAAGCCTGAAGTTACAACTTAGACATGCAGTAGAAAATATCATTGGTACCTCTCCAATGCGTAGCCTCTAGTAATTAAAAACTTGATCCCTGCTGTTTTATCATCTCATTAGCAAGGGGGGGCACATGACTTTTATCATTATTTGTCAGGAATCAAACATACCAGAAGAACTCTGATTATAAATTGATGAAAGAAAAAGTTAAACTTTCAAATAAGAGCCATTTCAGTTCACAATGTTTTATTTTATTTTATTTTTCAAAGCTGGTTTTGAAAGAGAAGGAAAGGGGGGGAGGGAGAATCTTTCCCTCTTTTTCTCTTCTTTTACTCCAGTAAGATACCCATATCCAAGTCCAGTTTGAAATAACAAAAAATGATTGTCAGACAAAGCACATGAAGAGTCCACGTACTTTTAAAATATTTATGATCCCGGAATAAATACTAACCCCTACGGGGGGAAAGGGGGGGAAACCCCAAAGCTGGGCAGACATAATATTAAAAAGAAATGCCAACCTTTTGATCAAGTTGCAAGGGGGGGGATATGAAGTAAAATGTTCTGTTTGTGTCAAGTAGTTAATAGGATTTTCTTTTGTGAAAGAGCCAGGGCTACTGAAGCAATGCTGACATGTATATATATGGGGTGAGAGAGAGAGAGAGCTCTTTAATAAAAAAATAAAAATGAGGTGCTGGTAACTGAAGCCTGAAGAAAACTGGATGGAACACAACATGCATCAATGGATGTATGGGGAGTTCAGTTCTACTTTCTGGATCCTCCCTCAACTGCCATGGGTCAACTTTGACCAGTGGGAGAAACCACTTACCAACTTACCAATCACCTGCCAAGTCATTTGGGTGCCAGGTGATTGACTGGTAGGTGGTCCAGCCCAGATGCTAAAGTTGGCCCATTGGGTGAGGGGAGATGATGATCTGGCCCACCAGGCTAAAAAGGTTCCCAAACCTTGCTCTAAAAAAGTTCCAGTAGTCCATATTGGAGCATAGTAAAGAAAGGTAAAGAGACCCCTGACCGTTAAATCCAGTCACGGATGACTCTGGGGTTGCGGCACTCATCTCGCTTTACTGGCCGAAGGAGCCAGTATTTGTCCACAGACAGCTTCCGGGTCATGTGGCCAGCATGACTAAGCCGCTTCTGGCAGCACATGGAAACGCCATTTACCTTCCCGCTGGAGCGGTACCTATTTATCTACTTGCACTTTGATGCGCTTTCGAACTGCTAGGTTGGCAGGAGCAGGGACCGAGCAACGGGAGCTCACCCTGTCGCGGGGATTCGAACCACTGACCTTCTGATCGGCAAGCCCTAGGCTCAGTGGTTTAGACCACAGCTCCACCCGTGTCCCTAGTCAATGGCATAGCTGAAGGTAAACTAAGCCAATTGAGAGTGAGAGCGGTGTTTCCTGAATGAGTCACATGTGTGATCCTAGCCTCGTCTCCCTAGTCCACTGACCTCACACCACTGCTGATAGTGTCTCTGGCTTGGCAGAATGGAGGCCAGAGTGTCGTGTAGAACTTGGCCTACTGTAGGAAGGTTCAATTTGCATTTGTTGTTCACCCACTTTTGACTCTGGCATGTGGTCCTCAGAAGGTTGCCCAGGAGGGGCTGTGGCCCTTGGGTTGGAAATGTTCCCCTACCCCTGGTGTACAAAGAAGATAGTTTCCAGGTGGTATCTGTCTGTCACACTCTACCATGACCAAAAAAGAGAACTGAGGAGGACTGTTAGGTAGGTATGGAGCTCTTCTGGAGGGAACGCAAATGCAACCTGAAGTTGGTTGCATTGGTTCTTAATTTCCTATATATTTTCACTAACATATGTATTTTAATGCATGCTTCCCCCAAATATGCATGCTGGCTGTGTTTCAGTCCGCTTATTGTTTCAGGAAGTGCGTATTAGATAGGTCTGCCTTGGAGTGCAAGCAATCAAATTTCTCCCCCACCACTACAGAGGGCCAGCTGGTATACTGCAGCAGGCCAGATTTAACTGGAGGTCCTCCAGTTGCTGATCCCTAAAGCACCCGTCTCTATTTTACACCTTATTAAATGCTACCAGGGCCATATATGCCTCTTCGTTACAATGCAACATCAATGGTGCAAGCAGACACCTTCTGTTGTTGTTGTTGTTTAGTCGTTTAGTCGTGTCCGACTCTTCGTGACCCCATGGACCAGAGCACACCAAGCACTCCTGTCTTCCACTGCCTCCTGCAGTTTAGTCAAACTCATGCTGGTAGCTTCGAGAACACTGTCCAACCATCTCGTCCTCTGTCGTCCCCTTCTCCTTGTGCCCTCCATCTGGGTCAAAGACACCTTCTGGAGATACCCAAATCCCTATTTCTCCCCAGCATCTTCATTTATAGACCGTGTCAAAACCAAAACCTGACTTCCATTCCGTGTTTACTCAAGGTAAATGCCCTCTGTAGTTAAGTCCTCAGAATCAGGCCTCGGAGGGATATAAAGGGGTTTCATCAGTCTGACGACTCCTCTGGTTTGCAAGCGAAACACCAGCACTTCACAGAGCTGGGTTTCAAAACGCTGCACAGTGTTTTTGCAGTGATACACAATTGGACCGTTCCCAAGCCCCATTGAAGTCTATGGAAATGCTCCTGTGGACATCAATGGCCTTTTGAAGGTTCCCCTTAATGAGGGTTCTTCTGAGTCGAGCCGTCCTTTCTTCCCCAAGGGGGTACATCTCGACTTGCAGAAGTGACACCACTTGATTGCATTTTAATGAATCGCTGACCTGAACAGAGGTGTTACTCTTGAACTGGGTAGAGGCAAATTTGGTGGGAGCAAACAAACGGGGACATCTTTTCCCTTTTGTTTCACGCCGCCTGGAATCGCTTTTCTTCTTGCTCCTCTGAATCTCGCTCTGTCTTCTTTCTTCATCCCTTCCCTTCCCTTTCAGGTTTCTGGTTGGAGGTCTAACAAGCTAAAAAGAGAGCATGTGGCAGAGACAGTGCCTAGACTGCTGGGCTGACTTTTATTAACACGCTTAAGCCTAATGATAATATTTTAAAAGAGGCAAACCGGGACCTCTCTTCCCTTTTAAACGGTGATAATAGAACTTCCCTTCATGATGGAGGCGATTACGAGCCAGGACAGAAATCGTTATACAGTGAATCAAAAGTGCGGCAGTGGAATAATTTTCTCCTTATCCTGAAAAGAAGAGAAGTCCTTGAAGCCAAAATTGACTAATCAGGAGCGCAAGGCCCCACTTTATGTGAATTAGGAGAGCGCTCCACTTTGGACAAAAGCGTAAGAAGATGCTGGAGCATCTCATTATTTAGCTGCAGTTATTCAGCGAGGAACAAAGTTATCAGATTTGTTTGGAATTCATTAGGCCGAAACACAATTTGCAGAAGACAGAGGGAAATTACATGTTTAGCGACCTATGAAAAAAGAAAAAAGCTTCTTTCAGAATATTGTTCTTGCATCTGATAAGAGCATTGCCTAAAAATCTGTGATCCATCTAAAAATTAAGAATAAGTTTGTGTGGGGAAAATACTACACTTACCAGCTAATTGGGCAATTACGGTACACTGAGGAACTGTGTTTGTAATAGGTCAGGCTGCCTAGTAGCTGAAGGGTGAATTCATGGTATGTGGGGGCCTTAAGAGGATCCTTTATAGGTGTGTGGCTCTCTGGAAACTTCAGCTGGTCCAAAATGCAGCTGTCAAGAGTATTGACTGAGCCCCAGAGACCAGAACATAGGGTTTCTCTGAATCATACCCACCCTCCATTAAACATCGCTGGAGGAGCTCCGCTCTGTTAAACATGCAACAAGCTGAGAGGGAAGCGGGTTGCTGGATGGATTTTGATGAGTAGAATAGTATATATATATTTTTCCATTAACTATCCTTCCTCTTCTTATGTAAGAATGCAAGCACCTATTTCAGGAGAGTACCATAATATCACCATCCATGTGCAGCTTATCTCTGGAAGCTTTTAGAGAAGAGGCTGCGTAACCTAGAACAATTGTGATATCCCAGGATGCTTAGGAAGTCATGGATCACCTCCCTTCTATGTTTCCCTCTTAACAAATAAATCATCCTTAGGCTAAGTAAACAAGAAAAATAGAAGGTTTACTCACATCAAAAGACTTGCCAGGATACAACATATACAGTGATGGAAATCAAGCAGGCAATAATCCTTAAAAGTTACAAAAGTCCACAGCCCAATTCAAAATAGAGTGTGCTCTCTAGAAGAGAGTGGGCAACCTTCTCTGTTGTGGGTAAGAAGAAAAGTGTGCTGTGACAGGAGGAGGAATTTTCTATTGTTTCCCCTCCCTCTTCAAATGTTTAGAGGGTATGACAGCATACAGTCCCCTGTTTGTGGCTCTCTGGCAATCATGCATTTGTGATTTGGCTGCAGATTCTCTCATTTGGGTGGGGATTTGAGGCAAACCGGGTGGGGAAGCTTAGGGACAGGGGGTGGCGAGTGGACTGAGCAGGAGCAGCAGCCCCTAGTAAAAACAATATTGTTTAGCCTTTAGCCACAAGCACTGGAGACCTAGGCTAAGTACTCTACAGCATCGAGCACCAGTTGTATTGGATCCTTCCTCTGTTCAAATGCTAGAAAAATGTCCTGTACGGCTTCAAAATTGCTTTCAGCGATGACTGCTCACTTGTCGAAACATTGGCTGTGGTCCCAGTCTGAGGAAAAGTCTAGAACCTCCCTAGGTTGTAGGGCTCAGGCTTTCTGGAGGACTCCAGCCATATAGGTGTTTGGAAATCGCAGCTGAAAATCAGTACACCAACAGGATTTTGTGTGTGTGCAGAGGGTGTGTGTGTGCGAAAACTGATGTTCTTTTAACATACAACTGCTAAGCTGTTTACACCTTGATGCCTGCTGCGATTTTGCCATTGGTGGCTCTATATAGTAACACGATCCTGGCAAATCAGAGAGGAAAAGGAAGGGCAGGTTGGCATGGAAGCCAGTAGGGGAGATGGACACATTTCTGCCTACTCATTTCTGCCAGCATGAATGGGGATGGATGATAACACCCAGCTGGGATAGGAAACAGGCAGGGCAGGGCCAAGCCTATTTGGCACCTGAGGTGGAAAATTAAAACAAAAACGAAACTGGTCTCCACAGTGACAAATAGTAATAGTAGAATAAATAAATTTAAATATTTTGTAACACACATGCCACAACCATCTGCCTAACTTGGAGGTAGCCAACTTGACACGGCACAGTCTGGATATTGGTGGACTACAAAACCCATTATCCCTGGTCATACTGAATGGGGCTGATTAGAATTGTAGTGCGGCAGCGTTTTGGGGACACTGCACTGGCTATCCCTGGCCTAAACCAGGGAGGCCATTTACCCAGAAGGACATGGATTTGCATAAAATTTCCAGTCAATGCATAGGTGCCAATTGAGAAATTGTTACAATTTAAATAGAAAGACAGTGTGTCTCATCATAGGGTGGGGAAAGCTGTGACCAGGGAACCTGTGTGCCTGCGGACCAGATCCTCCCTAGGTATGGCAACTCCAGAGCCCCTACAGACAGAGCCTCATTGCCTACAGATAGCTACCCAGTCTTAAACAACTCCTCACCCACAATAATACAACAACCAGACTTAACATGGACACTGGTACCAGAGCCTGCAATAAACCCAGATGCCAACTTTGCTGCCACATACACCCGGACAACACCATTACTGGCCCCAACAACATCAAACATCTCAGGACTATTTAATTGCTCATCTTCTAACATTGAGTATGCCATCAAATGCCAGCAGTGCCTTTCAGCTCTCTATATTGGACAAACAGGACAAAACCTACGCCA
This sequence comes from Podarcis siculus, assembly GCA_034642415.1. Taxonomy (NCBI): domain Eukaryota; kingdom Metazoa; phylum Chordata; class Lepidosauria; order Squamata; family Lacertidae; genus Podarcis; species Podarcis siculus. The sequence continues at coordinate 2,383,151 of JAXCMG010000019.1, read as the reverse complement.
AAGGATAAATGAATCTGACATCAGGAATCAGAAGACAGAGAAACCAGTAGGAGAACACTTCAATCTCTCAGGACATTCTATACAAGATCTCAGAGTAGCTGTCTTATTACAAAAGAATTTCAGAAGTAGACTGGAAAGAGAAGTTGCTGAATTGCAACTTATTACCAAACTTAAAACCATGGAGTGACCTGGTCTGAATAGAGACATTGGCTTCTTATCTCATTATACATGATAAAGCTATTTTTAGCCATCTCACCCCTTGCTTTTTCCTGTAAGACCAATTGCAGTCGTTAACAGTCATCAACAGGTTTACCACACCTATCAGCCAATCACCCATTCCCACCACTCTTCTGAGTAATACCCCTCCCCACCCTCTCACTATATACCGTATAAGGGTCTGGTGACTTCTGTTTCAGTATATCTGAAGAAGTGTGCATGCACATGAAAGCTCATACCAATAACAAATTTAGTTGGTCTCTAAGGTGCTACTGGAAAGAATTTTTTAATTTTGTTTTGACCAACACGGCTACCTACCTGTATCCAGAGCCCCTGCTTTCTTAGGACTCTGCCTTTAAACTAGACTTGGACCAGGCAGCCTTTTGACTTGAGAGCTCCTTCAAGCCTTTGTCCTTCCAGGTGTTGCTGAGCTGCAACTCCCATCAGCATGACCAATGGCCAGGAATGATGGGAGCTGCAGTTCAGCAACTTCTGGAGAGCCAACGGTTCCCTGCCCCTAAAGCAGAGGTCTGTCTCTAGCATCCCTTCAGTTAGAGGACTGTCCTCTTCACAGACAGACACATGGCCACCTCCACTGCAGGCGATTGGACTGGTTCCTTTCCAACTCTACAACTTTATGGTTCTGTGATTCCGTATTGCCCTGGAGAAAAAAACACATGACTCCCCCTGCCCAATTCTTGGGATAAGTCAAGGAGGGCAACCAAGATGATCCAGGGCCTGGAAACGAAGCCTTATGAGGAACAGTTGAGGGAGTTTAGCCAGGAAAAGCGGAGATGGAGAGGAGAGATGACAGTCTTCTTCCAATATCTAAAGGGTTGTCACATGGAAGATGGAGCAAGCTTGTTTTCTCCTGCCCCGGAGGGCTTCAAACCAGGGCTTCAAGTTACAAAGGAGATTCTTACTAAATATCAGGAACCTTCAGTGGAGGTTATGAAGCCGAGGTTGAACGGACGTCTGTCATGGATGCTTTCGTTGAGATTCCTGCATTGCAGGTGGTTAGGCCAGATGACCCTTCCAACTCTACAATTCTATGTTTCTATGTCGCATTAGTGAAGGCTGAAGTAGGAAGAGGGCTATTTCATCTCTGGTGCCTTGCTTATGTAATACCCTTTCCACGGTGGCAGCCCAGGAACCAGCACCATATACAGTGGTACCTCGGGTTAAGAACTTAATTTGTTCTGGAGGTCCATTCTTAACCTAAAACTGTTCTTAACCTGAGGTACCACTTTAGCTAATGGGGCCTCCTGCTGCCACCGCCATGTGATTTCTGTTCTCATCCTGAAGCAAAGTTCTTAACCCGAGGTACTATTTCCGGGTTAGCGGAGTCTGTAACCTGAAGCGTCTGTAACCTGAAGCTTCTGTAACCCGAGGTAGCACTGTATTTCAGGAGTCGGTCTTTTTGATTAACCCCACTAATCTCTAGCGCGCAACCATGACTGGCCCCAAAGTGAGTGACCCCATCATTATTCGGGCTGAGTCGGATTTTTGAGTCTCCTTTGTCCTAGTCCAGGCATGTCCAAGGTCCAGTGCCGGTCGGTTTAATTTGGCCCCTGTGGCAGTTTATCTCCTGGGGTAAAATCGTAAAACAGCTCAACAACTTCAATCCTTAAAAAAGGGTTAACAATTAACAATTTTGGTCTGCCCTCACGGCCCTTCACTTCATCAAATCTGGCCCTCTTTGGAAAAAGTTTGGACACCACTGTCCTAGTCCAATGCTCCAACCACTACACGTATTTCCCCTGGCAAATAAGAGCAGTTGGAGGATATGAGATAGAAGCTCATCTAATGGTGCAATCCTACATGTCTGCTCAAAAATAAGTTCCATTCAGTTCAATGGGGGCATACTCCTCTTTGGTAAGTGGTCCTAGGATTGCAGTCTGAGGCAAAAATCCTGGTGCACAGCTTAGCCAAGATGTAACATGCAACACTTGTGTAGCATGCAGTTCTGTGAAATGTAATCTAGCCCTCACACAGGCCATTGTGTATGTGTCTCCCCCCCCCCCAATGCAATTAATAATCCGGACTCAGATGGAACGGCATGAAAGCAACAGGGGCCAGGAACTGTAGCCAGATTGTATTCTCAATACTTCACAATATACACACCCCATGATGCATTCTTCAATGGTTATTAATTTAAAGGCTCTCAAAACATTGAAGAGGGATGATGGGGATATCCTGCTGGTCCATCTGGGTTGGTTCCAGGAAACCGAGAGCAGGATGGGAAAGCTATATTTTTGAATTTGATTTCAAAGCAACTTGCTGGAGGACTCTGATTTGCTTTCTTCTCCCCAGTGCACCTCTCTAATCTGGAGCTGAAGAAGCGCTTGGTTTCATGTTCCAACATCTTGTTGAATATCACAGGGACTTTGGAATGTAAATGAAAGGATGGTTTTCCCCTCCCAAGACACATGCAATAAAAATGCATTTGAAGGTGTGAACCTGAGGAAGGTGCAAAAAAGCAAAAGACCAAAAAAAAACAAAACCCCAACCCAAAAAGAAAGAGCCATCTAACTTAGTTCTACTCAGAGTAGATCCACAGAAATTAACAAACTTAGGTGTCCATCAATTTGAATTGGTCTACTGTGAGTAGGAGTAGCATTGGCTGAACACAGGCAAAAGTAATCTGGACCAAAAACACACTGACTGATCCAACCCTAATGGATGGCCCCTGGAATTTTTTGAGGTCCATGGCTTACCTTTTGGTTCCTGTGCAATTGCATCCTCCCTGATTTAATTTGGTGGGGTCTTGGGGCTCCTCCAGATGTTTAGGTAAAGGTGAAGGACCCCTGGATGGTGAAGTCCAGTCAAAGGCGCCTGTGGGGTTGTGGCCCTCATCTCGCTTTCAGGCCAAGGGAGCCGGCCTTTGTCCACAGACAGCTTTCCGGGTCACGTGGCCAGCAGGACTAAAACGCTTCTGGTACACGGAGGACTGTGACAAGTGGCAGAGCACATGGAAACACTGTTTACCTTCCCACTGGAGCAGCACCTATTTATCTACTTGCACTGGCCTTCTTTCGAACTGCTAGGTTGGCAAGAGCTGGGACAGAGCAACGGGAGCTCACCCCATCGCAGGGATTCAAACCGCTGGCCTTCCAATCGGCAAGCCCAAGAGGCTCAGTGGTTTAGACCACAGCGCCACCTGCATCCCTCCAGATGTTTATTGAGCATTCATCCTGTTCTGCTTACACAAAGCTTCCATAGAGGTTAGCCTGTGTCCCATCTTTATTGAGCGTTGGTTTTGATATGTTTACAGGGCAATTCTATGAAAATGAGCATTCATCCTGCATTTCTCCCAATTTTGCTTGTGGGGGTGTTCATGTATCCCTGCATTGACTGTTTGTGCATTGCACACTTTTCACTGCACTTACCCAACCTTTGCAAGGGGTTGGACTGGATGACCCTTGAGACCCTTTCTAACTATACAATTCTAGGACTCTATGGTCACTTTCCAAACTGCAAAGAAAAGTCAGTTGGGGGAAATAATGGATTTGTTGCATTGCAATGACAGAGGGCTTTAATGCACTTTCAGTAGCAGTAAGCCTCCGAATGCCGGGAATCAGTGGCGTTGCACGAGCAAACAAAACCTGGGGGAGGTGCATACATGTTGGAGGGGTGCGCGCATGCACTGAGAGGAGCAGGATGTGGTGCAGCAGTTGCAGGAGCCCCTCTTGACACCCCAGCCCTTGCCACTGACACCGCCAGAGCCAAGCAGGGAGTGTGGGATGTGATCCATGAGAGACAGTCAAGTACCACATTCCTTGTAATGCTAGAGAAGACATGGAGGGAATGTTTGGTCCATCCAGTCAAAACTTTCTGTTCCTCCTGGCTACAGCATCCTTCCTTTTGCATGTGATAAAAGGTGGCTGTGGCCTAACCTGTCCAGGTAACAAAAGGACGAGTCACGCAGCATACCTTCCTCTTTTTGACTTCCTTCTTCATTTGACCAGCTTCTAGCTAGGACTGCTCCGCTAGCTCTTAGCTAGCAGAAGCACTGTGATTATTCCCCCAAAAGGGGTAGATCCACATGCACATATTTGTAACTAAGTCTGCCTTCAAGAATCCAACTGTGAACTGATGTGAGTAAACTTCTTTTATTGACTTTGAATAAGATTGTTGTGTCTTTATTCTTTTAAGAGGGATTCAAGGGAACTTACCAGGAACGCACAAGTCAATCTGAGACAGATTGAATGGTAGAATAGTGAGAGGCTCACACGAGCCTGCAACCAGCCATCTGCTGTGGCTATAAAAGGGGGCTATAAAGGAACTTGCTAGCGCAAGTTAGGAAGGATATTAATAAACAATATATCCTCTCCTGCCACCTTGAACATTCCCACAGGGGGGAGCCCGCTAGCCAACACAGCCCTTGGTGGGTGCAAAGCAGATGCCCCCCCAGTGTCCCCAGTGCGGCCCAGCGCGGTGGTCCTCTCTGCAAGCATTGATTCCTCTGATACCGTGAGAAGAGCAACGAGCCAGGCTGCACTGGGGGGTCCTGGGGGGGCTGCTCCGCTCCCCCATAAAAATCCATGCCCAGGTCCATGGCCCCTCTGGCACCCCCCACACTGCGCCCCTGTGGGAATCGCAAGTGGGGAGAGGGCCATTGCACTCGTTGGTGGGCTTCTAGCGAGCATCTGATCAACAGAATGTTGGACAACATGGGCCTTTGGCTCGATTTCGTGGGGCTCTTCTTAATTTTGCAAACCCAAAGTTTTGGTACGCAGTTGAACCCCTCCAGCAAAATACTAGCCGTCTGGAGGCAGCAGGGGTTGAGAGGTGCAGCCAGGAAGCAGGTGCTACTGTTTTGGGTACCTGCTTGCCTGCCCCTAACGCCTGCGGAAGCAGAATGCGGTTCTACGAAACAGCCAGTTATATGCAAATGTAATCCTTTTTATCTGCCTTATTCAGGTCACAGAACCCTGATTCTATTGGCTCTTCACGAGAGCTCAGTGCACACTGCCCAAACCCCGTGTTTGATATGAAGCTGTTAGAACAAACAGAATCGATGGATGGTGCACCCTCTACACATCCATTGACAAACGGCTGGGGAATATCAGAACACTGAGAAAATCGCCGTCCACAATGTTATTGGTGTGTTGTTCTTTTTCCAACTCTCCGGCTCATTGGGTTTTCCTTTGTTACGGAAGGCGAGAAATCATACAGGGGTAGAAAGAAAGGGGGGGGGGAGAGAACCTAAAGTAAACCACAATCTGGTTCCAAGCCAACAATATTAACTAAGTTCTTTTAGTGCTTTTGAAGTTAGCAGGGGGTATCCCAGCTTGCGGAGCAAAGAAAGAACTATACTTTAAGTGATTCCTTTTCATCCCTTTAGCTTAATGAAAGATTAATAGCCTTGTTATTTTTGTTCCTGCTTTATTTTCTTTATATTTCTCTCTCTCTAAAGGGGGGGCTTTTAAGCACTTGTTGAAACGAAAACATTGCTTGCAGCGATTTTATGGGTCACCGGCATCTAATTCTTATGCCATAACATATTGTTAAGAACGGCGCTGTCCTAGTATTCAGATCCTCCCTCTAATGGTGATGAGTCTCTTGATCATTAGCTGCAGCATGCTAATTCAAGGCGTTTGGGGCAGCGGATCATCTCAGACCATCTGTATGGTCAGCTTGCATCCGCCAGCAATAGCAGGGGGTGATGAACTTCAGGCCAGGGGGGCACAGGTGGCCCCAGTCCTCTCTATTTGATCCTTGAGCTCTGATAATGGCTCTTGCTTGAATGGATGGAGAGATGTTTGTGTATGCATAGAAACCTCTGCATGTGTGTGGCTGGAATATTGACTTCCTGAAAAATGACCTAGGCTCACATCCCTTGCTCTTGTTGTCTCTCTTCCCACCCACTACTGGCAAGTGCCCCCCATCATGTCCACGAGGAAATGTGGCCCTTGAGTTACGAAAGGTTTGCCACCCATGCCACGCCTGCAGCAGGGATCGCCAACCGTTTTTGGCCCACAGTGCACACTCTGATGTTTAAGAGAGTGTTGGGGTTGCCAGTCTGTCATGGGAGGGCTTGGCATAATGCCACAAAATTAGAGGAAGTTCCATTGTGGTGAATAGCGGTATTTCTGTACGAGGAAAGTCTTCACCTGTTGGATTTCTAGAAAATAAGCAGGGAAAGTGCATTAAAGGGGATGCAAGCACACACCGGGTATTCTTATTGCCCGGTGTCCAAACAACACACTTATCAAATACAGCTCTAACTTCACTTCTTAGCAAAAAAACACTGACCGGAAGGAGCAGCCAGGCTTGCTCATTTCACAGAAATTGCTTAGAAGGGCAGGCCCTCCAAGTGTCTCTATTTTCTAGGGACTCTCCTGGATTTACAGAAGCTCTCTCTGTTTCTGATTTGATCCCAGAATGTCCCGCTTTTCCTTAGGACATCTCTATATTCATTGGAGAGATGTTGGACTTATGCGACCCCCAAGCCAAGGAGATTATTACTGTACAACCTTTAGAAGACATCTGAAGGCAGCCCTGTATACAGAAGTTTTTTAATGTTTAATGTTTTATTATTATTTTTTATATGTTCGAAGCTACCCAGCGTGACTGGGGCAACCCAGTCAGAAAGGCAGGGTATGAATAATAAAGTTTTCAATGGAATAGGACATTTTCAGATTTGATCTGGAATGCCCTGCCAGTAAACTATGGCTAACGTTTGCCCTTCAGACTGGAATAGAAAGTCCCCTTTTCAAGTGTGGTTCCCAGTTCTCATTTGGTGGGCAAGTTCTGACCATAGTTCTGGTTTATACAGCACCACAAACTGAAATCACAGCTCTGTTGCAAACTGAAGGCTGAACCCAAAGCTATTGGTCTGCTAGCTTAAGGGCCTTTGCACTGACAGAGGTCTGTTTCTCAGTGTTGCACAGGAGAGGAATCTAATGCAATAGGTCCCACTGGCAGAGCTGTTGCGCTAAGAGTTTATGCTACTGGAAATGTTGTGAAACTACATTTTATTTTCCTGTTCTTTACAAATTCTACATAAAAATATAAGTTGTTTGCTTTTGGAACCTCTTGTGTAATAATAACCTCTTGCACAATGCAATCGGGCAGTGGAATTAGTTCAGTGCTGACTCCCTTTAACTTAGCATTACATTGGATACAGCCCTCAAAGTGAAGCCGAGAGAGAAAGAGAGAAGGGAGAGGAAAGGAGAGACCATGGGTCCACATCTCCTTCCCACTGGTTCAGTTCAGAAAGTTTAACCATGGTTGGATGCAAAACCTGATTTGGCTAACTGTGGTATACGACCGTCTGTCATATCAGTACCAGAAACCATAATTTGAAGGGGCTTTTCAGAGCGTGGTTTGGGGGCAAGGAGGAGTGTTAAGTTGTGGGTGAACATATCAGACGACACAGCAATTCTCCAAACAGCTCTTGTTTATTCAAAGGTCAGAACAGAACTGAACTGAAGGGTTCAGCCAGCCTGCTTATATAGAGCTCCAGTACAATGTAACTGTAACAACTTTCTGTAACTATCCAATCACTGAACGTCACTTTCTATCCCTTATTTGCATATGTGGACCTGAGTAAAAACTATCTAGAGTATCCCCCTGCTAGCCCAGGGTGAGAACTGCAGTACATAACAAGGAGTTTGATGTAGCTGAATGGAAAAATCATAGTTACAGCTTAGTTAAGTTCCTAGTTTGAGCTGTTCTGGAACAAACTCGAAGTGAAAATTTCTAATCTCCTCCCCTCATGTGGGAAGGGGAAGAGGAAGTGGTTGACTGAAGCTTACCACTGCGCATTCTCATAATGCCAAGCCATGGTTTGTTGGTTTACATCTGAATTCAGCTACTAGTTCAGCCTGTTGCTTAGAGATACAGCCAGTCTGATGGGCAGCAGCTCTTTCTTTCTTTCTTTCTTTCTTTCTTTCTTTCTTTCTTTCTTTCTTTCT